>CAJPEV010001400.1:0-67083 GCA_905338385.1 Darwinula stevensoni
GGACTCATGGCTTCCCCTCCGTTAGCAAATTTCAAATCCAAAATTTTTAATAAAAATGCCGATTTTGATGAAAATTCGCCACAAAACGAACTCAGCCTGTATCTTGCTCATCTTGCTGTATCTTGCACCCGCTTGCCAATTTTCGCATTGACCAGACCAATATTTTTTTAGTCTTCGTCGGACAACCAAAGTGTGACACACGGACACACTGACACACGGACGGACAGGATGGGACTATAAGTGGTCTCTTTCCTTTCGGGAAAGGAGACTGGAGGTGTTGATTTGGCGGGTTTGGGCTCCGCGGAGTCAGATCAAGCCAACTTCGAGGGCCTGCATCCATTCGAACTCGGTGTCAATGAGTGAAGTGCTTTAGAACAGCGAACTTTTGCACCCACCCCCACTCGAATGAGTCAGTGTTGAAAAAGACTGTGCATTTTTATTCTCTTCTCAGAGAATAAAAATAGCTCAACTTGCTTCGAGGAAGTTAGCTTCGAAGTTGAAGAATGAGGAAATAGCGAGTGCATCGATTATCCTTGTACCCGGATAGGTTTATTTCTGTGTACAGTGCGGCGTCGATCATTCGAAGTTTCGTGTTTGGGTACTCCGGGAAAAGAAAGGGCAAAAGGGCAAAATGGCAACCCTGATCAAATTTTCACGTCATCGGTTCGCATTTGTTAATTATTGGAAGGAATCGATTTTCCGATCGCCTTTTGCATTGATTAGCTTTGGAAAGGGCATTTGGATAATGAGCCGCACTCGAAAGTCCTTTCCCCTTTCCCGACTTTCTCGGTCCTTTCTTTCGTGCTTTCCAAGGCCTCGACGAAAAAAAAAAAGTAGTTTTATCCTCGCGCTTTGAAAACATGAAGGTCTTCACTCTTCCCTCGGCGGAAGCTCCATTGAGATCTTTCCTTTCTCGGGTTCTTCTGCGCTCAACTTTCCTCGTCCTTTCTGCTGCCGTCCTCGTCGAGATCCAGATTAAAAAACATGATTTTCGCGATCTCGATCGGTCGAACGGGAGAGACGGAGTTGTTGGCTGTTAGTTATGAAAACACGTCACGAGGAAAATATTTTGCAAGTGGCGACCATAACTTGCACATATTCTATCCTCGAAGAGGATCCATAAGGAGTGGGACCACGGATTACGGAAAGTGATACGTAAATTTGTCCGTTTCTCAGAGATGGCAATCGATATGGCTCTTTTACTTGAGCGGGGCGAGGACGAAAGCTTTGAGAACGAAGCCTGGGTATCCCCACCCTCGTCGCTCAGAAAAGCTCTTTGTGCAACCTGGGCAACTATGTGCAACTTAGGCAACTTTGTGCAACTATGGCTTCCTTTGATAATATTCAGACTGACTGTTGGGACGGTCCAAGAAGGGGGAGCAGAAAATGTTTTCAGGCGGCATGCATGGTTCTTCATGCGTGTGCCGTAGATAACTCGTTGATGCTCGTAGTATGCCATATTTACATTTTTTATTTCGACCTCAAGGTTGACTGTAGAGTGAAATTATCCTCTGGCACTTGTTTCTAAAGCTGCCTCATGGGAGACTGGAATCTCCCCCCCCCCCCTTTTTTTTTAATTGCTTGAGACGGAATGCAGGAAGCGAAGATGTTACAGAACTGGTTCTCCGTGACCCGCTGAAGATGTACAGGGTGAAATCGCATGAAACCTTTACAACTTAGAATGAGCCTAACTTCTGAATGAATCGCTTCAAGTATAATTTGAAGCGATTTTCTGCATATTGTTAAGCAACTCAAAAAGTTTATTGCAGCAGATTTTTTGCGTTCCAGGTTCCAACAAAATCGGACGTTCAGGTGCAACGTAGTTTTGGCTGTTGCCCGTAAGTCCTACGAGATTGCCAGATTTTGCCAAAACTTGGCAAAAAATTACGTCCGATTTTGTTTCGATGAACCATGCTACGCACTGCGCCTTTTCCTGTGGTGTGTCGTCATTTTCGGATTGTTCAATCACCTGCAGTCACCTGGAACAAAAAAAATTCTGCTGTAATAAACTTTTTTGAGTTGCTTAACAATATGCAGAAAACCGCTTCAAATTATATTACCCCATTCGGAAGTTAGGCTTATTCTAAGTTGTAAAGGTTTCACGTGATCACCTTGTACCACATATCTTTTTTTTTCTCGAATTTTTGGTATAACAATTGACCTTCGCAGTCTGGAATCGTGTGGTTGAAAGTTTGCTTTATCGGTATTTGTAGGCTGCCGAATTTTCCTCCTTCCGTTCCTTCTGGGATGGAAAACACTCAACATCGGTATAGAAAGGGGGGAAACGCCTTGATGGCACTCTGAATGCCTGGTTACCGCAATCACCGCGATCCTCGCGTTGTGTATGTCGAGTATATGATTGATTAACGTCAACGTAATTGGCCCCAATCTGGCACCCTTAGTACGATCGCGTTGTGTGGAAATAGAAGAGAGACGACGGAAGCCCTTGGGAGTCGACTTCCATCAAACGAGAGTGTCTGCTTTCCCCGGTCCTGTCTTCATCAACGCTGCTACTTCAACGTCTTCTTTCGCTCGGGCTCTTTTGTAATGACAGCTTCGCCTTTTATCTTATGAATTCGTCATGTGCATGGGTTTCCCTCGGGGAAGAGGGGGGGGGGGGAACAGGGTTGATAATGTTTCAGTGTCAACATGGGTCGACGAGTGCTCGTACAATTTCTGATCCGCATCGTGGAAGTCGAGTTCATCCCGACTTGATTACTTTCTGGATTGCTTACATCAGGGTAGGTGATGGAGACTTAATGATAAATTATTCTACCGCAATCATTTCATTCGCTCAGGCGGGCTGCTCAATTTCCGCTCTTGAGAACCGGTTCGTGTACCGCCCGCGATAAGGCAGGTGATAAGCGGCCGAGGTTACGAGGCGATGGGTGGGAGCCTCCGAGCCTCCTTCAGTTCTCCAAGGCGCTAGTCTTATCACTGGCAGGAAGTGGCGAGCCGGGCCCTCGCGGTTTCAGCGGGGAACTTCCCCCTTTGTCTGGGGGTCCGACGCTTCAGGAAGGAAAGCTGGGATTCCATAATAGAGGGACTCGAGTGACAGGTGACTCGAGCACCTGGAAAATGGAATACATTTTGTGAGAAGTTATCTACGGTGTGGTCCACAATTGTCTCTCCAAAAGTAAAAGCTCATAACTCAGGAAGTATACATCCGACTTCCATGATATATGCTTCAAATGATAGCCAATTCGATATATTTTTATTGTGGAAAACTTTAGCATTCCATTAAAAAAAACTAGAACAAAGTTACATCCTTACAAATGAAAGCCGCTAAATCACCAGTGTTCAACATGACTTCCACAATTGTCAATGACTTGGTGCAGTTGTTCTTCGAATGCCAGCAGAATTCTCTCAATCACCTCTGGCCCTACCGTGGGGAATGGCCCGTTTCGGCATATCTAAGTTTTCGTAAGTCTGCCGATGAATCTCTTCAGGCTCAGAAACCTCTTATGAATTGCCTTCATGGTCTTCTCGTCCAAACTGAGGCATTGGGACCCAAACTGAAGGCATTTCCAAATTTTCTCCACACAAATTTGCTCTTCAAATTATCAAACTAAATAGCAGTTTTCGTCTTCTGCAGGATAATGAGGTCACCCATGACGTAGACAATCCCTCGCGATGCATGAAAAAGCCAGAAATGAATTGCGAAATTCAAGATGGAATTGCGAAATTCAGAAGGGATGGCGATATTTACAGACTTTAGTTGCGCGATATGGGTACTTTCATTTGTTATGGTGTAACTTTGTTCTAGTTTCTTGTGGAATGCTGAAATTTTCCACAATAAAACTATATTGAATTGGCTATCATTTGAATCAGATATCATTGAAATCGGATGTATACTTCCTGAGTAATAAGCTTTTACTTTTGGGGAGACAATTGTGGACCACACCGTAGATAACTTCTCACAAAATGTATTCCATTTTCCAGGTGCTCGAGTCACCTGTCACTCGAGTCCCTCTATTATGGAATCCCAGCTTTCCTTCCTGAAGCGTCGGACCCCCAGACAAAGGGAGAAGTTCCCCGCTGAAACCGCGAGGGCCCGGCTCGCCACTTCCTGCCAGTGATAAGACTAGCGCCTTGGAGAACTGAAGGAGGCTCGGAGGCTCCCACCCATCGCCTCGTAACCTCGGCCGCTTGTCACCTGCCTTATCGCGGGCGGTACACGAACCGGTTCTCAAGAGCGGAAATTGAGCAGCCCGCCTGAGCGAATGAAATGATTGCGGTAGAATAATTTATCATTAAGTCTCCATCACCTACCCTGATGTAAGCAATCCAGAAAGTAATCAAGTCGGGATGAACTCGACTTCCACGATGCGGATCAGAAATTGTACGAGCACTCGTCGACCCATGTTGACACTGAAACATTATCAACCCTGTTCCCCCCCCCCCCCCTCTTCCCCGAGGGAAACCCATGCACATGACGAATTCNGACTGGGCTTGTCCAGCTTGTTATTTAAGCTGTCTTGGAGATTCCTGGTCGTTGCTGGATGGTCCAGAAAGCCTCCGCCATTCACTCGATAGACCCCGTTGCTGTCAGTGTTTTGGCGCTGCTCGCGGCGTGGGTGAGACAACGATGGTAAGCGTGAAAATAGGCCGTGCTCGTGATGGCGCTCAACCGCTTCGGAACGATCATGGTGATCGACCACTCGATGATCATGGTCCGACGTTACGCTCTAGATCGCGTTCCAACAGCCCATCGTAAGAAGCTCACTCGTCGAAACGGTTGGGAATCCGAGATTGGCACGACAAGAGTGAAAGGGATCGCACGCCGACCCAGACGTTCCAAGGACTCTGGATAAAAACCTTGCATGCTCCTTGAAACATTTGTTGAGAGCTTGACTCGGTTTTGAGGTCGCAAAAGGCCTGTGGCTTCGTTTATCGGACTGCTCCGCATGTATTTATATTTATATGTGACAATATTTATATTAATAGCGGCGACCCAAACAAACCGCGACGACCCCTGTTCAAAGGCTTCATAAAATACGACTCAAAAATGTAAACTCAAAAGCTCCGTAAGAAAGGTCTGAAACTGCATCCGCTTTTTGTGTTCTCTTTTCTTATTCATGTGAACACTCATGATGCACCCGGAGCACGTCGTGGAGAAACCACGAATGCCAAATAGGATTTCACTTTGGTTCCTGCGTGGTGTTCCACGGGTATAACCTTAAAAGGGCGACGGGGAGACGATGCCCATCGACTTCTCGCTCCGTCACGAGCTAATACTGAATAAACTACTCCTGGGTGTTATTACAAGCCGAGCTATGTTAATCCCCGAGCCGATGTTGACTCGACGCAGGCTTTATCTTGTAGGTCCATATTGCACATGTGACCTTCAACTCGTGTGACCTTCAATGCATGCGACCTTCAGTTCAGGCGGGCACGGGGTAGAGCAGACACGCTGCGTTTTCCCACGATTTCAGATTCTCCATGTGATTCAAAAACAGCGGATTCCAATCGAATGCCTGGATTCCGAATCTGGCTGGCTCGTTTCTTCCGTATTGATGCACCAGACGGAATGGTACTTCGTACTTCGTGCCAGCCAATCGTTCCCAGTTCGGCCTTGCAAACCAGGGATCCGCATCCGAGCTGGATCCGAGACGAAAATCATCTGCAAGAATCTTCCGGGGGAATTACGTGGGACGGAATCTTGATAAGTGAAGATCTGGGACTGACGAAGATCGATACGGTTTCAAAGCTGCTATTTCAGGAGAAGAAGGCTGAAGGTGGAAGGGAGGGGGAGTCAACTGTAGGGGGGGGGAGTCCTGGCTTCTGCTCATCAAGGTGGAGCGATGAGAAGCCATGCGCGCAGAGACCATACTGTAGCATAGAAAACCAACTCCATTCTGTCCCCCACTCTCACTCACATTCACACACTCTGAAGGAACGGAAGAAGGGGATAACTACTGGACTCAGGTGATTCTTCCTCTCTAGCATGTTCACGTGTTCCTGTAGACATGGCTCAAGACCCTGTGACGGGGAATCTGACCATCGCCGCTTCGACTGCTCTCGCCACCGCCACCACCCCCAGTGGGACGACGGAAGCGGAGGCAGTGGTCATCCCGGACCCTATTTACGTGTCCATTCTCAAGGGTCTCGTCATGACGTCTATCATCTTGACCTCCATATTCGGCAATCTCCTGGTCATCATTTCTGTCTCTCGGTTCCGGAAGCTCCGCATCATCACAAACTACTTCGTGGTCTCTCTGGCTTTTGCCGACATGCTGGTCGCCCTCGTGGCCATGGGGTTCAACGCAAGTGTTCAGATCTCGGGGAGATGGATATTTGGCTACCGCATGTGTGATGTCTGGAACTCGTTCGACGTGTATTTTTGCACAGTCTCCATTCTCCACTTGTGCTGCATCAGTGTCGACCGATACTTGGCGATCGTGAAGCCCTTGGATTACCATAGAATGATGACTGGTAAGAAAGTGGCAATCATGCTGGCTCTTGCATGGATTCTTCCGGCTTTCATCTCATTCCTGCCGATCTTCATGGGATGGTACACGACGAGCGAGCACCTGCAAGAACGCGCTGCTAATGTCAATATGTGTGTATTTGTCGTGAATCAAGTGTATGGGATTATCTCTTCCTCGGTGAGCTTCTGGATCCCTACTGTGATCATGGTTTGCATGTACGGACGGATTTTCGTGGAAGCCGATCGTCAAGAACGGATGCTTTATCGGAACAGTCTCTTCCTCACGGCCATGGTCACCTTAGATGGCCTTGCCGGTCAAGGTGAGACCGCACTTCCTTCATATCGTCTCTAATCTCCCCCGGTTCTCAAGGGGGAAACCGACCCTCGCACAGGAGATGCCATCGTGCGATCTGCACGAACAGGCCCGGTATTAAAGTCTGTCGCCGAGAAACGACGCGCGTTCGATATGAAATGGAAGAGGGAGAACCACTGGGTAGGCGGGAGCTTTTAGAACAAAGAAGCAATAAGGAAGGGAGGAGAAGCATCGTAATCTAAGGTCAAGGGGCCATATAGATGGCCTTTGGATCGTGTCCCGTCCATCATGCGGATGAAAGATCCCGGAAAAAGTAACCCTAGGATGGCCATAATATTCTGAAGTCACCGACTCGTCTTTTCTCATCGATTCCATCCTGACTGACCTTGGAGAAATAACGGAAGAACGTGACTCAAGTTCTACTTGGAATCGGGAGGCGATTGGGCGGTTACAGTTTTGCGTGACGTCGGATAGACATCAGTCGTTGATGCATGAATCAATGATGCAACTGCCTAGGTCAGTTCATCTATTCATGCGATGCATGAATAAACACAATAATATATTCAATACCAATTTGGCCAAAAATATCCCGGAGACCTTCAGACATATCTTGGGAATCCTCGTCGATGAGCTGTTCTCGAACATCTCCAATGCAGAGGATCCATCTAAATTTCTACGAGAGAAGTGTCATTCTTTTGTAGCCTCCATCATGAGATTCGCGAAAGCTGGAAATCCTTACAGGGAGAGAAATACGTTTCGCGTCAGCGAAGAAACTTCTCAGAATGTTTGTCGATACCGAATTCTTAAGCGCACTGATACGCATAAGAGTCTTTAGGAAGGAAAAAGATGGGCAGCAAAATAGGGGGGCTCCGGTAATTGGCAGGAGGGAATCCGTGTCGATTGATTCCAGGTGAGGATTGGATCCTGAAGAAGAGATTAAGGGAGCATTCCCGGGCCTGCTCCACTCTGGGAATTATGGGATTATAGCACTGGTATACGTCCCGATCCATATCCTTCCATGGAACACTGTAACTCCTCCCTTTCTTCTGGCGGTAATGAAGAAGCATGGTGGAGGCTGCATGCTGTCAATTTCATCTCGAACCGCTCTGTGTCGCCTCCCTTGTCTGCAGAGAAAATTGTGTTCAGATGGGGAGAAATCTGGAACGGATTCAGTTCCGTCTGGTATGAGCCGAAGAAAAGAGGAGGAATAAGTCAGGTTAAGTGACTCATGGGCCCTCGTCTAAAGTCGTGCTCTATGAGCGTCCTATGCATGCAAATGTGCGGATTTTCGGCCTCAG
Source organism: Darwinula stevensoni (assembly GCA_905338385.1). NCBI lineage: Eukaryota > Metazoa > Arthropoda > Ostracoda > Podocopida > Darwinulidae > Darwinula > Darwinula stevensoni. The sequence goes on from CAJPEV010001400.1 coordinate 8,042, forward strand.
ATCACATTCGAGAACCCTCGACTTCTCTTCACGTATCGTATCGAGGACTATAAGCTTCCTGGATCGGCTGCATTTCCTCTTTTATAGATCATCCCTCTCATCCATTCTATCGCTATATTCCACGCCTATGGGCTTGAGCCTTCACCTTCTTTTTCTCGCTTGTATATCTCACACTTTCTCTTTAGTTTCTGCTGATCTCCTCCCCCCCCCTCTGGCTTTCCCACCCACGTACGATAATCCGATTCCAATAGGATTTCCAAGAATAGCCCCCAAGCCAGGATATGTAACGAAAAAAGAAGCAGGAAATGTGGCATCGCGAACGTGAATACCAGGAGACCACCGAGCTCGCTGCAAACTGTTCTATCTTCCCGCAGAATTCAACGAAATCGAATTTCGACGCTCGAAAAAGAGTCCCTTGTTCTTTTCCAACCCTGAAGAACTGAGATAGGGAGGAAAAATTCTCGCCGAAGAGAGGGAGAAGGAACCCCCTACCCAGAACCAATAATCCCGGCGGATTCATTAGGAGACATCCCATGAGAGATATGTATTTACGATGTCTTAATTCCCCGGTCCGCAGGGGTTTGGCGGGACCATAATTGAAAGAAGCAGGTGAAGAAGAAGATTATGTCTCAGAGCCAAAGGTGCCGCGGAAGGGAAGGAAAGACCGGGAACGATCCGGGAGCTTCTCAATATCCAATCTCATTCTTTCTCTCTCCTCTCTTGCTTCTTCTCTCGACGCGCCCTCTCTCTCTCTCTCCATAAGTAAGATTTGTTTCTTATAATCGATCCGTGAAGATTACTGTATTAGCTTCGTTCAGGCCCTTTTCTCCAACAGCTAACGATTTTGCCGAGACCTTCCTCCGCGGGCACGCACTCGGGCATCGATTCGCCATGCGTCAAATAATAAAGATCAGGAACGTGATTACAAATGCATGGAGCCGTACTGCACATAACGACGGGCCCTTCGACACCAGCAATGGATATCTCTGTCAGTACCACTGGTCTCCACAGTACGCGTTCGGCCGAGATTCCGCAGATTTGCAAACACGATACAATTCTGTCGGATCGAGATACGTTCGAAGGTTCGTCTGGAAGAGCGAGACATGGCCGCAACTCCGGGAAATGCACTTTCCGGTTGTGCTCAGTCACGGAGGAGGGATCGAACGGGAATGGGAAAGTTCTATTGTGTCTGTAAGGGAGTCGAGGTATTGTGTGATGCTCAATCCTCGTCTGTATCCACCCCCTTCCCCCGTATACAAAGAGGAGTCGATTGCAGGGAGAGATGGCCAGTTGATTATGGGTCTCGGTAATCCATCTTGGCCATCAGCTGCACTCGCTGATACGCTTTCGGCTTGAAGACCGGACGTCGTACTTAAAGGCGGACGATGTCGCCCGACATCAGGAGGAGTCAGAGATGATAGCCGTTTTGCATGAGATATCCCGGCTTAATTTCCAAGAATACTTTCGTCGCTTAGTGCCGTCATTTCGGCAAGGAAATGACGTCTCAACGTGGACTCTGTCTCCTCCACTCCCCTCCATTATTTGATCTGGAGCTCGTATGGACGTATACGACATTATCGCGATCACCTAGAGAGAGAGAGAGAGAGAGTGTGTGAGAGAATGAGACAGAGAGAAGAGTCAGAGGGATCCATTGTGTGTTCTTCTTCCTAGCCATTATCCCTTCTCGGCAGGAAACACTTTCATACACTCACATCTCCCGTCTCGACCCTTTTCTTCTTTTCCTTTCTTTCTATCTCTATTTCTTCTTTCTCTCCCTCCGCCAGGTCCACTCCACTATCAGTCTATCTGCTGGACCTGTTGTGAGAGTCTGCTTCCTCTGTTTCTTTCTTTGTTTCTCTCGGTATGATGGCAAACGTAACCTGGTTATTACTGGGCCATCCTTTCATCTCTTTCTCGTCCCAAAAGGAAATGGTCTCGTTTGCCAAGGGCCTTCGGCTCTACGTCGGTGTAATGCACTTCTCTGCTTCTCCGACGGATTATTTTTCATGGAGATGGTTTCTCAAGGGACGACATGACATGATTCCACTTGACAACTACTGTGGTGTGAAGATCCTATAATGAATTCCCCTCATTTTTTAGCGTCTCTATACGCCTCTTCCTTGTTGACTTGCAAAAAAGTTAAAATAGGACGGAGAATGTCAGAGTATGAGTTTTCCTGGGAGTGGGAGGAATTGAAGTATGTCGTTCGTCTCCCCATTGTGATCTGAGAATATGGGAACCTGGGAAGGTCTCATGATTCGAAGTGACGTTAGCTCTGGATTTCCATCGCAGATATCTCTCCTTACCTTGCATCCCTGCATGAGATCCCTGTTTCTCTCCAGACGTTTTTATCATACTCGGCTTGTCTTGAAGCCAAGAGAAAGAGGGAAAGAAAGTCGGCCTCGTTGCGAAGGTGTGAGACCATATGCACCCCGTTGATGTCAGCGCGACGCGAGTGTCTACGACTTTATCCTCATCCTATGACGATGTACCGACCCAAGGAAAATAAACTTTTTTTTCTTTCTCTCTATCTTCCTACAATGGACATCATGATAAGGGGATTCCGTGCGAAAGGCAAACAAACGGACTGATACAGTTATTCATGCTCGATGAAGACAGTAGAAAGGGGAGAAAAAAGGCAGCTTCAGAAATGCGACATGCTGGGTCGAGGAGGAAACTCTCCATGACAATAGACGAAGCACCGTTTTTGCTGACTGCTTCGAAGTAGATGAAGACAGCCTCCGATTCATGTATGCTCTGTCTCGGGTCTTTTCTCATTCCCCTCCCCTCAAACCTCCTTCTGAACCAGCGACTCGAAAAATGACAGGGCAAAACGACGTCGATCATCATGCCTCGAGGGGTAGATGCGCAGCCTTCGAGGCGGGCACGCCCGGGCCATCAAGGATCCCGGCTGTCGATCCGTTTCTCGGGGGCAGACCATCTCCGCCCTCCCTTCTCTCTTCCTGTCATTCCCTCTCTCCCTCTCTCTCTCTCTCTCTTTGCTCTCTTCCTCTTTTTATCTTCGGGATTCAATCAAGAGTTGGCTGGAGTTGAAGCACGGACTCTCTCTCTTTCGCTCTCGTACCAAAGCTAGTTGTGTAAATAGACGATATTTCTTGGCCTAATGAGCGAAGACAGGAGAACGGTAGACCGGTCCTAATCCTCATGTCCTTCCACTTGTCTTCTTGCTTTCGCTTCCCTGTGAAATGTAAGCCCGGCGCTCTTTCCCGCGTTTCAATTCTGTCATTCCGAAGAGTTACTGAGACGTCGCAGGTGAGGATAAAGCCTAAATTGGCTTGAATCACGCCCATTCCGAGCCGGCATTCCAAGATGACAACCATTCGCACGCAAGTGGAACTCTCTCAGTGTCAGAGTCTCTCCTTAATTAGTGCAATAAAGTAGCGGATGACAATTTGGGAGAAGCATGGCCACCGCTTTCCTCCCTTAATCGATAGGAGGTCCCTGTGTACACGAGTTTATGACTTTTCTTCGCTTTTCTCATGCAGTCTCTTATCTTTCTCCTCGGCACGTATAATAACCGAGGAGCAGGTGGATTTTTGCCCCTCTCCTTCCGAGCCCAGGGCCAGCCTCGAGATGCAATGCCCCAAGTCCTTGAGCGAAGCTGTCCCATAAATCATGGCGATTTCACGGCTGTCTCGGGAATTCCACGCGGACGATCTCTGTCCCGCTCAGAACAATGACCGCGTTCCCATATCCTTGTAGTAGCCATCGAGCCATGGGATTTCAAAACGCTATCCTTCGTTTTTGTTAGGGACGGGAGATAAATGATCGAGGATCCGGTTTCTTTCCTCGTGAATGAAAATGTTCCTTTTCTGCAAAAAAAAGAAGAGAAACAGCCGCGGTCACTCATCATCTTTTACCCTCGAAAAAATCCCACCGACTGCTCTACGAGATGTTTCAGGATTCAGTTTCATAGAACATTCTCGCGAACGCATCAGGGCCGAGCTGCTCGCCTCGGATAGGGTTGAAAACATGAGCGTGACTGGCATTTAGAGGATTCAAAAAGGCCAGACAGAGTCAAGAAGGTCAAACGGAGCAGTACTTGGTTGGTACTTGGTATTCACACTGCAGGTGCGCATTTTGATGTCCGACTTCGACATCCCAGGACTCCGATTCAACCATTGGAAGAGGCGCGAGGAATGAGGATTGCATTCGTCGAAGAAATTTCCCTTCCTTGATTTTTTTTTCAATCTCCTACCCATCAAGGGAGCAAGCATATCTTTTGTCACGCGAATACACCTACGCCTCCTTCGAGAAGATGAGACTTCTAATGGTAGAATGCTTTATCTGCGTCATACTCATCTGTTGACGGGATCGGGAATCATCGATCTGGGAAGAATTTTTTTCATGGGTTTGCATCAGATACAGAGATTCTGGAACCGTTCTTGTTCACCTCCTTGGAGGCATAAAACATTTAAATTCATCGATCGAAGATAATTCTTTCATCATAGAGAATCTGAAAGAGAACGATGGAAATTGAGGGGAATGACATCTGGATCACCTAGTCAATTCATCTGCTTCGATTGCCGTTCGAATGATTTCCCACTCAGATCTCTTAGTGCTAAACTCTTTTAAGCATCGCATGCTCCAGATATCAACGTAGGTCATTACTCTCAGTGTGATATACATATATATATTTTTTTTTTTTCTCTCTCTCTCTCCGGTTTACCGTCGTTGCTTAATTCATGCGGCAGGGCGAGACTCCCCCCGAGGGACCCACAGACGCACTCCAGCCGCGAAACCGGAGCTATAATAAGCATGCCATCAAGGATAATTGAGGTCCCACAGAGAAGCAAAAGTCGAGGTGAATTCGCTAGCTCGCGTTCTTTTACGCTGGAGTCCCATTATTCTCGAAAATAGACAGCATGTCAATTCTTTGAAACCTGCAAGCTCCGTCTCAATGGAGACATGAGTCCCATATTCAATCGATCAGCGTAGCAGGTATACAAGAGCAAATGTGGCCGCCACTTGGGGAAGGTCATGCTGCATTATTCATTGCTCCTCCATTATTCCTCCTTAAGCTTTATCGGTGATATGCAGACATAGTAGAAGGAAGCGCATGACTAATGCGACTGTTTGCTTCTGCATTACTTTTTGTAACAGCTCCTCTGCCCCGCCTCTCCTCCCCCACCCAAGAGCCAAAGCGTAAAAGTGGTGTCCTTGATCCATTTATTGCGATGTTCTGCGTTGAAGACCGAGGTCTCCTACAGCGTAGCCAATAAGAGAATGAAGAGGAAAGAAGGAAAAAAAGGGGGACACAGGAAGGAAAGGGCAGGAAAGAGACGAGGATCCGGGGAGCTCCCGGCCTGCTGACGAGGGTATCCATAAGAACGCCCGATTGCCATCCGCCTTCTCCCCCCGAGTCGAGGCTGGATGGGACGATGGAATCAATCATGGCGATTCACTCACATGACCTCCTGTCATTCTTCGCTTCCAGTCCGCTTCCTCCGTCGCTTTCTCTTGGCTTCCGTCTCTCGTCGCATGTCCTTGCGACGCTCGTGACTTCGCTGCGGATGACGATGATGCATTTTCGGAGTACCGGCATAAATTTTTCTTTCCTTTCATCTCCCGGGAACATTGTGTACTGCGTGTCGGAAAGCTTAGATTAAGATGGAAAAGGCGAAACGGGAAAAGGGAAAGGATAAAAAAAAAGGACAGCTTTTTCTATCTCGAGTAAGAAGTGGAAAGCAGACGGAACTCGAATGGCGAGCACAGGGTCCGTGCCTGCCAAGTCAGCTGTGCCTGAAGCAGGATTTATTGCTTGTGTCAGCTTTCTTCCACCCACCCCCATACTTGCTCGTATCTCAAGCATCAGGTTCACTTTCTTTTTTTACGTGGCCTTCCTTCAAAAAAGCAATTACAGTCCTGTCCTTTCTTGGAATCTCTCTCTCTCTCTCTCTCTCTCTCTGCGTGTCGTCTGCTTGTGAGGGAGTGCGTCGGATGCAAATTTCATATCTATATGATTGCTAAATAATTCATTGGTTTCATTACTGAGAGTCAGGAATGAGGACTCATGTGATCAAAATAACGGGAGGTTTCTGAGAAACTGCAGCGCAGAAACCAACTTTTTATCTTCTATCTGAAAGTATTGGATAGTGCTGAGCCGATGGCGATCGGTCCGTCGGTTCCCGTCCTTCAAATGCCCATGCCATCATATTTAATTTATTTCTCTTTCAAACTCCTTAAAGAGAATACTAAATGGCGTGGGCCTCTCCAAAATTTATTTTTTATTATTTCTATGTTCTGCGCAGACCGTCCCTCGCGCCATAATCCTAAAGGACACTGTGCGATGTCTAGCTTATGTCTATTAGCTTCATTGCGTACAAATGCGCCTAAATGATTTGAGCCGGGACAAAAAAAAAAAAGAAGGCGCATCTGGGATCTGTTGCACGTGTTTTTTTCTCGCCGACGATCCGTACGAGCCTGTTGATCCTGCTTGAAGGATGGGATAATCGTGCTTATATAAATGTCACGATCTCGTGTCTTGGATGAGTTCCATGAGCACATAATTGGTCTGCAAGTGAAAAAAAGACCTGATCGATCGCCTCGGATCCACGCAAGGACGTAGCTTGTAATTTATTTCTGCTATTTTTCTTCAGCAGAAGCTTGATCGGAGTTCGTTTCGGAAAGACAGTAGAAGAAAAAAATTACATAAATAAAAAAAAGCGAATTCACCGTCTGTCGACTGCACTTTTGGGGATTTCCAACATCATATCACGAGCCGGACAAATATTTGACCCACAAATGAATAATAATTGAATTGAATTGAATTGACCACAACAATAATTGAACGCATCGGGGAGTTACTTTCCTCAAAGTCACAGCAAATATAGGTGAAGAATCCACCATGCCCTGCAATCCTGCATGTTTCGTGTCATATGAGCTGAACTGAACATGCCGACTTTCCTCGAACGGACACGATCATGCCGACTTTCCTCGAAGGCGTTCCGAGAAGAAATGGCAGTTATTCGCTCCGAATGCACAAGTGGAGGTCTCATCATAGGGCTTCAGAAAGCAGGGGCTCGAGGGTCCATATTGCATTCGTGCAGTCTCGGGTCGTTCTTGAAGCACCCTGTCGTCTCCTTCGTCGTGCCCGCGGCTGCGGCTTCGACCGTGTCGGCTGACAACATTTTCCATTCTCCAATGAGTAAAAAATTATCACCTGAATTTTTTACTCGAGCAAATGGATTTCCTGGCCATATCCCATCGTTGTGAAAAATTAAACTCAGGTAGGGGAAAAGTTTCACCAGATCTGCAACCCCCCCCCCCCCGTCGTAATTTAGGAGAGTAATTTAGTAATTTAGCAGAGGTGGACCGAGGAGCACGCATCGAAGGTGCTCCTTCCCCGACAGGGAATCCCCCATAAATTGCCTAATCGCCCCGGCGGCTCTCTGTCCCGACCCGTCGATTATTGTCATACCCGCTAGCGTGGACGGATGCCAAGGAATCTGCTCGAACACCGATGGCTTTTACGAGGGCGGAATTACTGCGCTTTCTTTGCTGGATCAACCGAACCGTAAATATTCCAGAATTCTATTAAATCCAGAGGTAATGGCAGCCTCACGCTCGTGAATTTGGGGATCTCTCCTGCGACTCTCGGGTCTCTCTTTACACCCTAATTAATTAGCGCCTCTCCACAGAGGCGAGGTCAAAGGAAAAGGAAACGGAGAAGGGGTCGGCGGAGAAGACCCCTCGCAGTTCATCTCGGTCGAACCCGGCTTAACGCCGTGAGGACTAAAGCATCGGGCTCGTCCGAATTGGTTTTCTGCTCGGAGCTCCGCGGGGAAAGCCGTTGAGATCCGTTGCAGAAGCGCTGAAAGGTTTCGTCTAATCGCGGCACTTTCCTAAGATGTATGCCGTTTCGAAGAAAGGATCCATGTGGCTTACGGAGATAGGGAATCTCGTGGGAAATTTTTCAGGAGGGAGAAACGAACCTCGGGTGCTTTCAAACCAGCCTTAAGATTTCATTTTAGGCTTCACGCTTCGTCTAATCCTTTTTTCCCTTTCAAATGCATTACACCTCAGAGCGTTCGATTCGTGTCCAGCCCATGCAGGATCGGCTTGAAAAGTTCCCGGGAAAATGTGCCGTGGACGAGCAAAGGACATCTGAGTGTCCTTTTTAACGCAGAGACACGAGAAATGGGGCGTAAAGAAAATTCATCAGCTGGGTGCGATGCCGTGTCGACGATGCCATGTCGGCGATGCCGTGTCGGCGATGCCGCGTTGGCGACGACGTGTCGGCGACGACGTCGTGCGAGCCCCGTGCCAAGGAATCCGATCCGGAGTTTCAACCATCCCATGGTTAAATACTCGGGTTTTTCCTAAACCAGATCCCATCTCGTTTCCAGGAGCGCAGCCAACTTCGGGGACAAAAGATTCAGTTTCAGACATTCGAAGAACTTCTCACCTGAGACGAGAAAAAGTCGCGAATTTTTGCATGCCTCGAGACGAATCGATCTGCCGAGCCCGAGGGGGGAAAAAAACAAAACAACGTTTCGGAAGCCGCGATGGGTCGAGTCGGTAGTGTATTTACTAGAGGTCCATCTCTCTCACTTAAGATGCTCGTTGGGCTTGCCCTTGTAACCGTTTGGCAACTTGCCCGTCTCTCTCTTTCTCTTTCTTTCTCTTCCCCCCCCCCCCCTCTCTCTCTCTCTCTCTCTTCACCCTTCAGCTTTTTGCCAAACCCGGGGCCTTCAACCTGTCTCTCTTTTCTTGGGTAAACGCGATATTGTTTCCACGTCATGCGATCCGATCTCTTCCGTGTTTTTTCCGTGCGGTGGAGCCGGTTTCGATTCTTCCCGCCTCGCGAATGCGCATATCGGAGGAATCCGCACGGATTATTAGGTCGCAGTTTGGCTGATGCCAAAGAATTTTGATGATTCTCCGAGGAGAGACCATTTGTCGTCCGACCTTCAACAGGTTCCTTGCAGCACGGAAATCTTGCTCGACCTCGATTCTGATCCGGAACCCTGACGCTGGAAAAAAAAAAATCTTTTTTTTTTTTTTTTAAGAAGGGGGAAGAGGAGAGATGGTGTACATACTTTTTAGTCAAAGAGAGAAGTTAAAATGTTGCCACCCACGCGTTCCGTCGCCGATCCAGGCCAAGACTCCGTTCCTCACGGGGCAGATTCAAGGGGGTCGGCATCGCGATAGGGCGAAGGATCTCATATCGGCTCTGAAAAGGAAAGAAGATCGAAATAGAACTCCATTCCGTAAAAGCACCAACCGTGTCGGAGGGCAATAGGAATTCCTCATATCGGTGAAACATCTCTTTTCATGGTTTTCCTTCCGAGAACCGATCGAGGTCAGGATCAGGAAGCGTTCAAAAATTACATTTCCAACAAAATAAATCCTTCCTTTCCCCCGCCTTTCCTAGCAATCATTATTAACAACAGAACCTCCCCCTTTTCCATGCCCCCTTCCACTTCACTTTTTTGACGCAATAAATGTGAAATAAATTCATTGCACAGTGAAGGATTATGTCGTGAGAGCAGTGGCTAGCAGTGGCGTCTAATGAATGCAAGTCCACTCTCTGGAAGAGAAAAGAGAAGAAGACGGGCTTCAAGTGTATCCCGAGGAGAAACGTGACCTGGCCTGCCAACGGCTTCCAACAAATTCGTTACTCCAGCACTTCTGTGCCAGATTCCTCTTAAGAGGTCTCGGTCATTTTCGACGCTGAGGCAGGCAAGTAACTTGATTTCTTCAATCACTTACATCAGCAAAAGTTTGTCCCTCCTCCCAATAGTCAAATAGGGTCGAACACCTCTGTAAACGGAGATATTGAACTCTTCCATTACTTATTGCTCAGTGAAGGACTTGCATTCATTAGACGCCACTGCTAGCCACTGCTCTCACGACATAATCCTTCACTGTGCAATGAATTTATTTCACATTTATTGCGTCAAAAAAGTGAAGTGGAAGGGGGCATGGAAAAGGGGGGAGTGGAAATAGATGATAGCAATAAAACCTATTTCAATGAACGAGATTCCGCTCACTATGCAGAAGAGCCTTTCAAAAATGTATATAGTGCAAAAGTACCAAAAGGCACGTCACATGACGCAAATTCCGTCCTTGAGCAAAAACCATTCCCCGAGTTCAGGAAATCCTGTATCATTCGAGTCGCCTGGCTCGGTGGGATGCGCTTTTCTGCTTCTCGGGTGCTCATCAAGGCGGCTATGGAGGTTATCACTGCCATCCATTCCACAGCTCGTGAAGGCCTTCCGTCGACCGCATTATTTTTTTTTTGCAGCGCCCTTTTCTTCTGCTGTTAGTGAGAGTGGATTCCCCATTTTGCTGCGCCGCAGCGCATGAAATTGACCCGTGGGAGTGTGAGTTCGTGCGCTCAAAGAGCTCGAGAGTCGGCGTAAATTAATAAATGACTGGGTGGAGGTCTATCTGAGTGTGTGCAGAGGAAGGGGACAGGAGAAATTCCTCTTGTCTCATACATCTTTGAGAGAAATCGACCATTAAAGGATGAAATGGAGCCTGCGATTGACTCTGATGATCCCGACGACGGGTCGGTGCAGCTGTTTCGGATCCATGATGCTCAAGACTCAAGAGCCTCGGGCCCTCACCCTTCATTATTGGCTTCCCTCTATGTCCTTGAGCGAGGAAAAAAGGGAAGAAAGTGCGGAAGCCGAAACCGTGGGGTCGTACGCATTAATTACGTCATCGAGACTCGGTCCTCTCTCTCTCTCGGCTCATGGGAAATGAAGTCAGTGGCGACCAATCTCCCTGTCCCCTTGATGGACCAAGGGAGTGGAAAATTAAGATAGAATATGAAGATATAGCCTTGCCCTGTCTTCCTCCTTGCTCGACCTTGGGTATCTAGCAATCTCCCGGAGAATTCTCTAGAGGACTAAGGTTCCCTGTCGCTCCAAAAGAGGAAAGGGACATCCTTGGGACTCGCCTCTCGTACATTCCACATGGGAATGTCTTACCACAGGATGGCCCACAGGATGGCCCACAGGATGGGCCACAGGAGGGGCTTCAAAACGGCCCAACTGGAAGGCGTCCCTCTTTCTTTAGAGATCCTTTGACACGCAGGCAGTTCCCATATTTTGCGGACATTTTACCTTCCCTTTTATTTTGTGTGGTACCTATTTCCTCTTTAATAGCAGGGTCAAAGTATATTGCTCTGTATTCCTTGAATATAATGGCTTACTGAACGCTGAATCAACATGTGAGTGTAGAAGTGAAAATTTGAGTCTTTGCATCCATTCAACCAACAAGGAATTCAAGATACGGAATGGTATAAATAATGCAACTTCTCGGGGGCTCAATCGAGCTGAAGAGCAAGACGTCCGAAGCCTTTCTTCTCGAAACTGCAGGAATCGCGTTGGATCACGTCCCCAAAGCAAGGAAGCCAGACTTCGTTGTGTAAGAACTAAGAATTGTCTGTAAAGACAAAGTACTGTACTGTGCCATGCCGTCTCTAAGAACGATTCATAGGCAAATCTCTCTTTTTCCTTGATGTCCCTATTAGGATGGGATCATCCCATGCACGTCCACGCCAGATTCCGGAGACCCATCAAGTATGACTAGGGGGGTACATTGGACATAATGGGTATCATGCGTAGAAAGTTCGTATTCTCACAAATTTCAGGATTTCTCTGCAGTCCAAGAGATGAAATTCGTCCCAACGTCCGTGGGATTCTATTGCGGGACTAGTCAAGAAGATATTCACATTGTCTTCAGTATTATTTAGGGCTGTAACGATAGCAGTTTTAAAACATCGATGCATCGACCGAAACTATCGATAATGCATCGATGCATCAGGGGAAAATATTTTAAAGGGGAAATGTCCCATTGGATTGAAGCTAGTACAGTACAATACAGTCCGTCCGGGCGAAGAAAGGAAGAAGCGGCGTCACCCGCATGGGCTAGCAATTTCTTATCGCAATCAAATTTTTGAAATGCTGGGACTGACTATGTGAAAGACGGGAAGGGAAAGAAAAGTCGGATCGGAGACAGGAAGTAGGAAAGGAGAGGGGGGAAGACCGAGAATAGATTTTTTATCTTCGGCTCGATCTCATCAGGTGCTTGCTGCAGAAGTGGACTGTTCTTGTATTCACTTGATTTCGAAACGCACATTGGCTAATCCTCTCTATATTCCTGTCTATTATTCCTATTCCTGTCTATATTCCTGTTAGTATGCAGGCTTAATTTTCTTAATTTTTAACTTGCCTTGGGGCGTTTTATCTCTACCTAAGGTGAACTCAAAGTGAATATTTTACATGGACGTTACTTATTCTAGGGCTGTACCTATGTTTCGGCAACCGCCGGTATGGCACCATCAGCAGGTTTCCTATCTGCCGGTGCAAAGACAGTAAAGAACGAAGAAAAAGAGAAAAAAAAAATTACGTGAACGGGGCTTGGNCCTCCCCCCCCCCCCCCCCCCCCCCCCCCTCCCCCTGATGCATCGATGCATTATCGATAGTTTCGGTCGATGCATCGATGTTTTAAAACTGCTATCGTGACAGCCCTAGTATTATTTTTAAATGTGAGAGGGATACATAATCCTCGCAGAATGCCACAATAAAATAATCGAGAAAGGGACTGGTTGCATGCAGTAAAATTCCTGCGGAAATGCATGAATCTGTCGCTTATCATGTCAATTTGTCGCTGGAATTTTCGCCATCAGAACAAGAGGCACGCCGAACCGATCGAAAGACAGTGTGTTGACAGTTACTGCCTGTCGTAAGAAAATCTGTTGACGACCTAATTTAAAGGAATTTTGAATTTAAATTTTAAACAAATTTAAAACGAACAATTCAGCGACCACCTTATTCGTTCCTTCAGCCACTAAGTGACTGGACCAAGGTAACCATTAATTCCTCCGGGTGTGCTGAAAGCTAACGTGCGATCGTTCTTTAACCTTTGTCGGAGGTCGCGACCGTCGGGAAAGTGGCAGAAACTTGGGGAAATGTGATTATCTCTACCTCGGAAGAGAGGAATGTGCCCCATGATTAGGACGACCACTCGTGATGGACCTCATCGAATAACCGGAAAAAAAAAAACTGGCAGCTCCTCACCGTCAAAGGCAATCGGCGGAATCACATCGCGTTGCTTACACGGGCCTGTGTGCACTGGCTTCTCCCAGGTTCGACTCGGATGTGTGTTGTCGCTCGGTTCTTCTTCTATATCATCGTGAAGAGTACGAAGGCTGGCAGAAAACACTCCAGCGCCTTCTCCCAACGTCAGTGTGTCTTTCTGCTCACGCAATCTTTTCCCGTCTATAAATACAACCGTGAGACACAAGTTTGGACTTTCCCCGCTCAGTCCTGAAGAGCTCCGTAGAGAAAAATGCTCTCGGCAAAAATGAATCTTTTTTAAAGGTGACGTTTAATTTATAAAGAAGGAGAGAGAAGAGTCTGCCATTACCTCAAGGTGATTCATTCGACAGCATGATCCCGAGACGGAAAAGTAGAGGAATAGTTGCTATGTCCCCGTGTAATCGTACTAGACGAATTTTCATCCGACGAACTACTCGACATGAATTTTCTTTGACGAGATGAATTGCGACAGGAAGTCGTATACTGGACCGATCCCATGGGACGTCCAATGGACGTCTCAGTGGCAGATCCAAGGGTAGATCGTAATCGAGTTGAGCCGTTTTGATGTCTGTGTGTGGGACGTCCCATTGCTGGGATGTCCCATGTGGGACATCTCGGCGAAACATTCCGAGCCACGTGCAAGAAAATTTCTTGGAATCTCCTATGTGGGTGTCAGTGATGAAATGAGCTTTGCTCTGTCGCAAATTCACTGACAGAATGCCAATGAGGATAAGAACACTCGGAATAATGAATAGGTGTGCCTTTCTGGGAGTCGGAAATATTCGCCGCAGCTTTTGCGAACTGCGTATGAATGAAATTCCGGGAATCCTCTCGTCGAGTTTCAACCACATCCTCAGCACAATATAGTTCAATAAAATGAAGCTCAGAATCTATAAAGAGGTAAAACAGTGCAGTTCGATAAGAGAAAATTCAGGAAAATGATTCTTACGATAGGGATATTCATGAAGGTGTCCACATTTGCAGACGCACTTACTCGTGTCACAGACATGATCTCTTCTCTGCACTTAGGAATATTTTTGTTTTAATTTAAGATGGACGTGTTCAGATATGTGTTCAGATCGCCATAATATAATCACCATAAAATCCTGATAAAAACTAGTAGCTTCTCAGAGGAGCTTAAAGTCCTCCACGGATCCTGTATGGCCCAGAAAAAGGTCCTCTCGAGACGAGTCCATCGGTGCCTTATTACTGCGAATCGGTTCGGTAGCTTCTGTTCTCGGGCGAATTGTGCGCTCGATCTCCAGAACGAGATGGCACTATTGTGCTTCATAATGAAAAGGGGACACTTGGTACCCCGGGGGACTCGGGGTTTCGCTGTCATATTGAAATTATTCCGCTGGGAATGAGTTCATATCATGGCTCCTTGGGAAAGGCCAATTCGTCTTGGACGTGTGGGTGGTGCGGAGATAAGAGAGGTTTCGGATGGACAATAGGTTGCAGGAGATTGGCTGTTCGGCTTCTCCGGAAATTGAATTACATCTCACCGAGGATCAAAAGGGGACTGACATCAAATACTTCATCCGCACTTTTTTCGGATCGAGCACTCAGAGCTGAATGACTGTTCCCGCAGATAATGTTCTCTCGGGACAAGGGAATGAATCTTTTCGGTGAATGGGACGTGCGCTATATGTATAAGAAGTGTTGAGAGCCCAGGAGAGGAAGCAGTCTCCGAGCGGAGAGAGCGAGGAGAAAGAAAGCTGGGGAATGACTTCGCCTGCGAGAGACTTAGAATTTGTGACAGTTATTGGATTCTCCACTCCTCGAAAAAGCCTCTCGAAAAATAGGCTGAGCCTGGCCGAAACTGCTAAGCAGGAGGTAATCGTTCCCAGACCGTGGACATCATCGAGAGATTTGACCAGGGAGGGCTTGAGTTGGAGGTCAGATATAGGGGAGAAGAACGAGACCAGATATCTAAACAAAAGCGTTAATTTGGGGGAATAATTTATGAAGGGAGAAGGAAAGAAGCATTGCTGGGGTAAGGCTGAAGACGCTCTGTGGCGGAAGCGCGAAGAAGAAAAAAGGGCAAGTTTTCCAGCCCATTTCATCACTCCCTCCATCAATCAATCCTGAGCTCCAGCTTTCTCAGCCGAAGCTTTCGTGTGAGACATGATACTTTCCCATCGAGAGTAGATTTCCCTGTCGAGTGAGAGGGACTCATCGTAAGAAGGAATGCGGAGAAATAGGAGGCAGGCCTTGGAGCGAGCACCTTTTGAGACTTTTAATACTGACTACGCGGAGGGAATCCATTATGGCCTTGTAATGGGATCTCCTCCTCGGCTTGGAATCCCATTCTGTGTGAACGTGTGCGGCATCTCCAACCCAGCTTATCGACTCAGGTGAGAGAAAGAGAGAAGAGTGTGCGAGAGAGGAAAAGAGGAATAAGCTTCTCTCCTGACACCCTCACGAACGCACTCACCGAGAGTTCATCGTCTTCAACTGCTAGATGGAGCAGGAAGGATGAGAGGTAATAGTGAGAAAGAGAGAAAGAGAGAGAGAGAGAGGGGGTGGGAAAGGGGGAAGAGGAAAGAGATCGATGCAGATTGAATGCTAGGAGTTGTGAGAGCTCGCCATGTGGACCCTATGATATGGCCTATGATATCTCAATCAAATGTATAGTCCTCGAGCAATGTAAACAGTGTCATTGGTCCGTCACTTCCTCTCCCAACACCCCAGTGCCCATCCGCAAAGACAAGAAAAAGGGTCGTTCCTTGGTCTGGTGTGTCTCAGAGTCGACGATCAATCCAACTTGGAAGTAAGCTTGTCCGCCAGACTGGAAAAAAAATTTACGGACATGCTTTTCTTTGCTGTTGCCAGGATAAAAGCGCTGGGAATCTTGCATGTCGTAGATGAAACCTTGAAATTTAGGGATGGACTCCATCCCAATTCGAAGGGAGAATAAAATCTCAAAGGGGCGGCGTGGATTTTGATCCGTGGGAACTCATTAACGAGTGCATTCGTGCATGCCTCAAGGTTTTCCCTTTGATCTCCCAGCTGAATAACATGAAAGTGACCTAAAAGGTTTGATGAAAGGGCAAAGGTTCGATCCACTCTCTATAGGATGACTCTACAGAATTTCGCCTAAAACCCTTGTGTGATTGAACAGGGCCTCCTGGGGGAGGAAAGAGAGAAAATGCGTAGGAGCTCATAGAGGAATTTCCGAAGACTTGAGCAGTACATAATGTATATTGTAGCTCTCTACTCCTTGGGTTACGCTGGGCTAGGGATTTCAGGTGCGCGGGAGTTATTGATTGGGAAACGCTGTGACTCTGAACGACCTTAGATCTTTGCCCTTGAGGGAAATTGATGGTCCCACTGCAACATAGCCACACCATCTCGCTTCTACAACTCAAGAGCCTTTTTCCCTCCCACACCTGCTGCCTGTGCTTCGATAGAAGAGAGAGATAGAAAGAGGCAATGAGCTTTGAAAATTAGGTTGCTTCTAACATGGACTGCATGAGGAGAGAATTCCCGCCAGTCTGGAAGGGCTTCTTCAACGAATGCAAGGAGCCCACGAGGAGAATGCCCAAAAAGGTTCACATTTAAAGGAAAGTGAGTCACTTCGAGCCGGTACGGATCATAATGATCATTTATTGTCTCTCCTTTCCTTTTCGGTTCGTTTACTGCGAATAGTCCACTTCTTCTTCCTCGACCTCTCTAAGCCACGATAATTCATACAATTCATGAGTCCAACAAGTTAGACCAACACTGTCGAAGTCTGCGGAGATTGCTATCCTTTCCCAATTGGCTCCCTGTGGGCGATAAAAGCAGGTTTGTTCCCACAATCTTTCAAGGTCCGAAGATATTTTCTACAGGTTCTCTGCGTCTTCCACGCGAGACCCCCTTTTTTGTGCCCCATCCCCACTGGCCAAATGAACTGTATTGTTCCACCGTTGGCGGAAAGGGAGTGGAAATGAACCACTTTCGAAAGGGACAAGAGTTATTCGGGGTAGCAGCTGTGCCAAATGCTTGGATGGTTAGGTTTAAACCTTGAAAGACATCTTTCACCCAAAGACAGGCAGAATGGTGGTGCTGAACGCCACAAGCATACAATATCCCTTCGGGAGGTTCCGCAGGTAACCAGCCACATGAACTGCTGGAGGCGTCAACGTAGAGACTCAAACGGCTACGGAGTGAGCCACAGTTCGGTGCTTCACGCAGGGCATGAAGTGACGCATGGAAGAAGTGGTTCGAAAACGCGGATGAGTTTTTGCATTGGGCTCTCTACAGGTTACAAATCACCGTCCATAAGACAGAAATAAGGCCGTAAGGCGCATACGTGGAGTTTTGAATTTCTTCACCGCGTACCAATCCACCTATTTTCGTCTCGAGAGTGGAATTTTGCTAGCGAGGCGAACTCCCATGTATCAAGGATCGGCTTTCGTATATTCCCTATGACCTACCTCGTGACGTCTAACCACCCTGCAGTGCTTGGAGTGATCGGTTCGGTAGCTTTTCCTCTAGACAGAGCACAATGGGACATAATCATAGACAAACAAGTATAGTAGCCTGCTAGCGGCTAATCATGTGAAGAAGAGGAAAGATTCTTTCATGCTTCCTGAAGTGGAAGAAAACGTTCGCGGCTTGGAACAAAAATAGCACGGGAAATGCTGCAGGAGAAAAGTTTGTGGAATTGCAAATGACTTTCTTCTTCGTTAGGCAGGCCAAATCTTCTCAGATTGTATTACCGAGGAAAATGTCCTCTTTCTCCTCGTCTCCGTAGCTCTCGTGGCATCGTGAACGATTCCAGGAACGATTCCGAACCCATGGACGATGAATAAAGCGACACGGTTTCCCTGTCCAATCTTGCTATCGGTCGATCGGTCCTTCGACGTCCTCGCGCGTAACGTTCACAAAACGATCATCTTTTCGCGATGGAACGCGAACGACTCCAAGAAATGATACAGAAAGAAATGCGAAGACAGAGAAGAGGGGGGGAGTCGGAACGGAGCGGCTCTGTTTATCAAGTGGATCGATACTTGTAGAATTTACATGGCGGACGGCCGTACCACGGGCTGGATTGCCCATTAACACCTCATGTCAGGAGGGAAATCGAGTTGAAGAAGTCTCGCGGCAACGCGCAATTCTTGCAAGGCATTTTCGGAGGAAAAGTGGAAGAAGCAGAAAATGCTCGAGGGAAATGCAGTCCAGCGTCGGGGTTTTGTTAGGAAATTGTTTTTCCTGAAATCCCCTTGGGCTCTTTTCCTTTCCCCGTTCAATATCCCATCATTGAACCGAAATCACCCTCTCCCTTTGTACTCTTTTTCTGCCTTTGAAATCATGAAGGGCTCGCCCATTCATTCCGAGATTTCTTCATTCCCCCCCCCCTCTCTCTCTCGTAAAATATTCATGGCACTGTTAATTTTCGCCTCATCCATTATTAGCGAGAGGGAAGAGGAGACAATGGGGATGCGAAGATGCTTGACCTCAAGCCTCATGTCGGGTCGTGAAGGGCATGCAACTTTCAACGAGAATTTTCTCCAATGAAAGGAATCTAATTTCCGATGGAGGAAGAAGTTTGAAGCCCGTCAAGGGCCGAGGGGAGAGAAATTTCCATTCCTCAACCCTGCGTTCGTCTTTTTCTTTCGCCATCGCTCTAAATGAGATCACTTCATGGGATGATAGTCACGGGATCGAAAACGAGATTAAAGGAGACAGTACGTCGCTGGAACTGTAATTTGTTGGAAGCCGTTGGCAGGCCAGGTCACGTTTCTCCTCGGGATACACTTGAAGCCCGTCTTCTTCTCTTTTCTCTTCCAGAGAGCGAAGACGATAGCGAAAACGCCGGCGTCGCCTCTCCGGGCCCGAAGCCCCAGGGCCTCTCGTCGACCATTCAGAACGCAGCCATGAAGGGTCGCTCGTTGCACAAGATGAAACGGGAGCATAAGGCGGCCAAGACCCTGGGGATCATCATGAGTGCTTTCATCATCTGCTGGCTCCCGTTCTTCACCTGGTACGTGACGATGTCCCTGTGCGGCGTGGAGCACTGCCAGTGCCCCGACATCGTCGTCGACGTCCTCTTCTGGATCGGCTACTTCAATTCCACTCTCAACCCCATCATCTACGCTTATTTCAACGTGGATTTCCGGCAGGCCTTCAAAAGGACTCTGGAGGACGTTTTCTGTTCCACGTGCTGTAAGGCAAGATTCAGCTGTCGGGATCCCTACGAAGTTTCCGCCGGTGGCGGCCCTCATCCCCTGGGAAGGAGACGGAGTTCTTCGTGCGAGAATCCAGCCAAATTTTCCCGAAAAACCAGCTTCATAGACATGAAAGAATTCTTGTCCGTTCACAACGGACTGAGCAGTAAAAAGAACTCTCCGTTGGGCGAGAAGCCGCCGACTCCATCTCAAGATCCGGAATCCCAGAATGCGGCGGCCTCCACCTCTCTATGATCTCCCGGCGATTTTCTCTCCCTCTCTCGCGTTCATTTCGATGCTGCCCTTTTTGGTCGCCCTTACTCTCCTGTTGATTAGATTCGGATCTCAGAGTCGCCGACGTGCCGACCCTTTATGATTGATGTCTTCTCAAGTGCAAGCGTTGTCGTATCCATCCTGCGTTCCCTACCCCCCCCCCCATTCTTTCTCTGCAGGACGAAAGACGGAAGATAGTATCGCTCTGCCCGATGGCATCCATCGTCACGTTCAAGTCTCTACGAACACATGTGATAACACGATTTTATGCATACCTCATCAAGCGGTGGTGATGAGGGGTTTCCCTACAAATGTGATAGAGACGATGCATTAGTTCTTGTTGTCTCGTACGTGAATGACTGCATCGAGTGATTGGGAATAGTAACACGTCGGAGATTCCCGCTTTTGGGAATCTCTCATCGACATTCCCCCATCTGGCCGGGTCACCCTGATCTCGCCGCTCTCCCTCCTCCCTCCTCCATCCTCCCTCTTCCCTCTTCCCTCCTCCCTCTTCCCTCTTCCCTCCTCCCTCTTCCCTCTTCCCTCTTTCCTTGCCCCTTCAATGTATTTTTTTCTCTCTCGAAGTTGTACGGTTTACAGGCGTTCTTGCAAACTACGACTGCAGGGTCTTTTTATTCTCACGCTTCTAACCCTCTTCTAGGACAATCGCATGTATTCCCGATCGGAAATCGATACGGAAATGCCATGGATTCCCTCTCAGCTACACCCGAATAGACCTAATCCAGTTATGGATAAGCGGCTTCTCTCAGATGGCATAAAAGTTGCGGATTTCCCTCTTTCGCTCTACGCAGAGAGCCGAGTCTCGAAACTCGTCCCAAAATCAAAATCCCGGTGCTTTCTTTCCCCCCTCGAAAATACTCTCGTCCCTCGAAGCTTCGTCTCAGGATGATTTTATTCCGGTCGCATTCTTTTTCCCATCTCGTATTTTTTTCCGTTCTCGGCGGCAGGCTCCGCAATGAAATGGAGTCTCGATTTCCATTCATTCGGTGTAGATCTACTACAGATGCACAACAGCTTCTCGCATGCAGGTTAGTCGCGTGGAAACACGATAAGCGCCTCGAACGGCTCATTGCTCTTTTCATTTCTGCAACAGGAAATATTGGCATTAAACCGGAGAGGAGATTATTGCTCATCGAAGACGACTCCAGCTTTAATCCCAAATCAAACTCGCGAGAGAGAGAGAGAGAGTGCACTCGGAAAATCTTTCCTACTTATTATTTTAGATAGATGGAAGTTGCAGAGGTCCCTCTGATTCGCAGACCGTCGCGTGATATCCAAGAAGAAAGAATCCAAGGGCATCGAAGCAATATTTTAGTCATCGTGGAGACTCCGGAAAAGGCATGTTCTTGCTCAAACGACGTACGGAGATCCTGATCGTGCGTGCATGGATGTGCTCGTGTTGTCTTGTCACTTCACACAGAGTTTCGACGTCAATCGGCACGATACGCTTAAAAAAAATAACTCAATAGGACGATTATGAGAGCCCTCTTATGTAAATGAGTGTCCCCATGTGCGCGTCTCTGGAAGAGTGTCGTGTTATGTTCAAATCGAAATAAAGTGTGATCCTCCCGTTCTAGCCTCTCACGTCTGACAGCGAGATCTCGCGAAGACCTCGAAGAACGGGCTACTTTTTTCCCCAAAGGCTGCTTAAGTTTCGATTCTGTTTGAAAACGAATTTTTTAAATTTTATTTCTGGAGATGATGAGTCCATCTCAGTACTTTAAACGAACCTAGGGGGAGGGAAAGACCGCAGCTCTGCCATTCATCCCCAGGGAAACAGGAATGTGCATAAGGTATGTCACGGAAGTCGTTAGTTCTCTCGGAAGGTAATGAAGCTCATCTGGGAAGGAATGGATTTCTCCTTCTCGGAGGGGAAAGAGTAAACGGTCTCACGCCAGCTCAGGTAAATGAACCTCTTTCCCTTCCCCTTGGGAACGTCTAGCATCTTCATCATCAATCGCAACGCGGTTTTTTTTCGATGGCCATGCAAGGAAGCGAGCAGTAAATCATCATCATCAACAGGATCCCTGCAACATGCATTTCTCACCTACGGGGCTTCGAGAAGCAAGTGTTTCGACCTTCGACTCATCTGGCATTCCAAGGTCTCGGCCCGGATGCGAAAAGGAAGCCAAAATCGTAATAAAAAAAAAACGTAAAAAGTAGAGCGAAAGTCGCGAGGAATCACGCTTGTAATAACAAAGAAACAAAACTTTGGGAAGCCGAAAGAAACATCCAACGGATGGATTCACTCGGTAATTTAATTCCTGGAAAAATGTTTCTTTCCCCGAGACGTCGAAAAGCAACCGAGTCTCGCCTCGCATTCTCCCTCGTGCACTGCTCGCGTCTCCGTGGCATCCCCGATCAAGCCTGACACGAGGGGGTGGGGCATTTTCCTGCATCGCGATAGTCTCGAGAGGAAGAGAGGCGAGGAAGAGAAAAATCTCTGAGAGATGCCCCTGCCTTCTTTTCAAGGGCTCAAACGCGGGAACTTCTCCCATCGTTTAAAAGGATTGGGTGTTTCTATGCGCATTTACTTGATGCTTTCGCAAGCGATTCTTGAGCTTCGGTATTTTTATTTTGTCCTCGCTCTTAGGGTCTTCATCCCACGCGACCCCTATTCGGTTTTCCAAGTAACGATTTTAGTTTTCTAACCCTTTTCTCCCCTGAAAATCCGCTCCAGCTTGTTGTTGCACATGGTCACCATAGGACGAGAAAGCTTCAGTGCTTCACGGACGAGTCCATCCCTGCCTCACTCGTTCAAATCGTTTCGGTACTCCACGGGAAGAAGCTGCTTAGCGATGTCAGTTCGAGGAAATGGGGACACGAGACCGACGAAGGGGCCACCGTGAACGATAACGAATTCAGCATGCAGCCTGCTCGTCGACCTAGGTTCGATGAGCTTTGCCACGAGGGACACATTTGATTTTGCAATCGTAAGTACTTTCCAATGCTTTTTGCACGACAAAAACGACTTTTTGCTCCAGTACTTCAACATCCGACGTGCGTTCTTTTATTCCAAGGCACCTTTTCTCCCCACATGCTTCTCAGACGCGATGAGAAGGAAAGGATCATCTCAGAGATATCCGATCGCAAGTCTTCCCAGATGAATGGAGCAAATTGGTTGCTAATCGGGATGCATGAAATGTAATCCAAGCGTCATCATCGTAGGGTTTCCTTTCACAAACTTGGGGCGCTCGTTATCGGCTTCATCTAGAGCCTGGGGAAAGGGAGAAGGGAGAAGGGAGAAGGGAGAAAGGAGAAGAACGCAGGGAAGGCTTTCACTCGTTCCTTCACTTCCGTTGCAGGCAATGATGCCTGCGAATGCTCGGACTTTGAACTTAGGCTCGGAAGCCTCGTCCCTCAGAAGGAACAAAGAGGGAGTAGGAGAGGGAGGGGAGGGGGAGGGGGAGGGAGGGAGGGAGGATGTCGAGATAGGGAAAAGAGAAACAGTTCTGGCAGCCTTGAAATTGCCTCGGAAAAGGGGACTCAAACTTAATCACCTGCCCCTTGAAATGTGCCATTCTCATCGTTCTGCAATTTGGCCTCTTCGTAAAATATTTCAGACGATATGAGCTTCCCATGCATGGCTCGTCCCCGACCCGTCCGTGTGCCTTTAGCTAGATGAATGGCAAGACGGCAAGAAGATGACGATAATGCATCGAAAGAATCAGACTATTCTTGGCTTGCGAGATTCCACTTCCGAATCTTCAAATATTCAGGCACGGGAACGACGGAGTGTACAGAGGCTGCCAATGTAAATTTTTCTCTGGGAACGCTTAGACATACCCCTGGCAGGGCCTTTCCCCTTCTCTGTCCCTTCCCCTCGTGCTCAAACGCATTTTTTATTCATGGACGAGTGAGTACGCTTGTGAGAATAAATCCTTTGTTACTAACTGAGTCACATGTTAAGAGTGCCGTGGGCCTTGAGCCTCCTGAAATCTCAAACAGATCCATTCAGATCTATTCAATCCGAAATAACGACACTGCGAAGCGAACGAGTGGGATTTTTTTTTTTAATGGGGGAATACAGTTCGTAATTCCTCGTATTGCTCCAACTGAGATTAATGCAGGAAAAATCTGATTCTGAAAAATCGGATCACTTGCCGGGTGCTGATCATGTATTGATGGTTCCTTTTGAGTCATCGGCATTTAAAATGGCACGGTCTTCCATTTTTTTGCAGCAGTATTTGTGAGGAATGGTGTTTTCTTTTTTAGGACGGGTCTTAGGTCTTAGGGTCAAGGGAGCTGCGTGATTTTTTTCTCCATCACGCAAAATGGCATTCATGGTGTCCGTATCCGTTCGCACTTTCACGGTTCCCGGAAGATTTTGACTGCCATTCGGGGTAATGCGGGCACCTCTTATCAGGTTAATGCGAACAATCCAACTTTTTTTTTCAGATGCCAATAAAGTTTCGCGAACAGATTGGAAAGCATGCGAGGCCTGCGAGAATTATGCTTGGGTCGCCGAGCGGCATTGCTCCAACAGCTGGGACCGTGAATTGTTTTGGAATTTTTTTCTTTTTCCCCCTTTAACTGTGGGGAACCCAATCGCATAGTTTTCAGTTGGATTCTTCTCTTTCGAAATTCAGGAACTCACTTGATTTCACCGTTTGCTCATATCAGCCAGTTGACTGCCCGTTTTACCGGCGCAATCGGGGGGAAAATGAGTGGGTTCACCTTTCCATCTTTTCCTTTCATCGTCGAAACCGAAATTCATTTCAGGACGCTTTCTTGACCCATCAGATTTGTTCACATGCCACGCCAGCCACAAACCAGTTAACGCTAGGACTACCGAGAAGTCATTTTGGCTGTTCGCTGTTTCTGACTGCACTTCACTCTGCTCGTTTAGCAACTAAGGGCCCCAAGCAGTACTTTTCTTACCTAATATCGACATTTTGAACGTTTAACATTCTGAACATATCAAATAACGCCTGGGAAAAAAAAAATGTTACAGAGTAGTAGTTTTATACAACTTTTAATTTAGCGGTCAAACTGACTGCTCTGGAATTATATATAGTGTTAACGTGCTCATATTCCTCCGAGTTACCCTATTTTTTATTACATATTTGAGGCATACCGCTCCTCATTCCTCCGGATACGTGAAGAAAGGTATGCTTTGCATATTCCCCTCGTGGGATCATCGATCGAAATCGATACGGCCGTCGTCGCCTCTCCCTCTTTTGGCTTCGCCGATCGGGGAAAAAAGCGAAACGACTCTAGATAGCTTCATCAGTCTTCGATGCCTGGCCTTCATTTCCGTGGCATTTCGGATGTATTCCAGGGCTTGGATGATATGACATGGTATGGAAGGCCCTCCTGTGAAAAGCCAGGAAGTCCTTGATGGAAAGAGAGAGAGGGAGGGAGAGAGAGAGAGGTCGAAAAATGGCTTCATTGCTGGAGACTGGAGACTGGAGACTGCGGGAAGGCCCAGAGTCTCGTCCCGTCCCCGTCTCTCTCTCTCTCTCTTCTTCCCGGGCTTTCGAACGTCGAACCTCAATTTTCTTTCCTTTTCTTCTTTCGCTCGCTCCATTCCCTTCTCCCAATGAGAACATGCCACTTTCCCCTCCCGCGTCCTCATCGTGCTCGACGGTTTTGGGAGTTTTTCATTTTGGGAGAGGCCCGGACTCGTCGTTAATGACGTGGGTCGTAATGAGGGGAGCCGAAACGGAGGGATGGTGCCGGTAATGTTCATCATGTTCATCGTATTCATCATATTCATCATATTCATCATGTTCGTCATGAAAGACGTGTTCCCCGATATCATTTTTGAAAGTACGTCTCTCCTAATTTCGAGTGCATTTCGGGTCCGTTTTGAAGGGTCTTCTGAAGTCTATCTCGCGATCCTGTATGTCGCACTTTCGGGATTAACCTCAGTTTTTAATAGAAGATGAAGATGAAACGTAATGTTAATTTCATTGCCACTCGGGACCGACTTGTCTAAATGCAAAGGAGTGCGTCCTTCGCCTCCGGCAAGAAGAAGGAGGAAAACCGAGAGAAGATGAAGAAGGGTGAAGAAAAGGGCAAGAAGAGCGAAGAAGAGTGAAGAAAGGGGAAAGAAGAGGGAAGAAGAGGGAAGAAGAGGGAAGAAAAAGGGAAGAAAAAGGGAAGAAAAAGGGAAGAAAAAGGGAAGAAAAAGGGAAGAAAAAGGGAAGAAAAGGGAAGAAGATCCTCGACGATGGAGCTGCAGGGTATCCTTGAACGCCGGGGGAATCCATCAAAACGAGGAGAGAGGAATGACAGGCAGCTTCACATGCCTTTCAGTCCCGCATAATCCCTGCCGTGTTCCCCGCACACACCATGCCTCGTTAGAGATCAGACCAACACTGATCGCAACAACAAAAAAACTATCTCTCGGACATCGCCGACGGATCGCCGAAGAGATGCCGCATCCGAAAAGGCAAGCCCATCGTTGAAGAACTCTTGGTGCCCGATCCCTACCTTTTCCCCCCGTTTCTACCAGTCAGAGAGCATAAAATGCAGGAGTGTCTAATGCGCACGTTTTTGCTACAGACTGAGTAATCGGCTTCTTTTTTTTCTTTTTTTTTGAAGGGCAAAGTCACCAGGAATAATCTTTTGCTATTTTCCCCTGTAAGACCTCCATGAAAACGAAAATTGCCTGTCATTCTTCTCCTGACAAGTCAAATCCGCAACAAATTACTGTGGATTTGGGAAGGCGGTTCTCTCAATCTGACATTTTGGATCATCACGAATACTATTTATTGAACTTTTCGATCCAGTCCTGAAATATCGGTAAATTTTCTTCGGATTTCGAGGCAGGGGCGAAGTAAGAACAGATTAATTTCACGGTATCTTAAAATAAGCTTTTTTTTTCACAGACAATCTGGGTTGAATTAAAAACCCATGAAGTTCTCTTCCATGGACCATCTCTGGTCATCTTCTGGAGACGAATTGTCCAATTTTCTCCGAACTTTTTAAAATGTGCTTCTAGTAATCGGGTTCTCGGGAGAGATCACGTTCAAGGCTACCGAGCAGCTTCAAGAGGAAATCATGATGTCGGCTCGTAATCGATAACCGATCTGGGAAACCGGCGAATGCAGTTTCTCTACGCCCTGGCGTTTTTCGAAGGCGAGCCCTCTGTGAGAAATTTCCCAAACCGAGCCTCTAAATCGAGACCCAATTGGTGGAAAGTACCGATCGCCGATCGGCACTGCAATGGAGCGGACGAGACGCACGGCATCGATCGCCGATCCCAACGCAAATGCTCGGGAGAGAGAGTCGGTACCGGTCGCGGATCGGTACTGCGGAGGACATGGGATTCGAAGGGAGGTTAGTGGGGGTTTGTGCGGCTCGGGCATCTCTGTTCTCCTCGAGGCATGGATGGCTCGCCTAATGAAGCCGAAGCGTTGCGATGCGGGCCTCAGTCGACCGCCGGCGTCCGTCGACGCCGTCCGCGAAGGAGGGGGAGAGGAATTCCGTCTTCCCCGGGCGCTTGCATGCGTGTGACGCGTGATCGGGGGCTGACCATTGCATGAACATTCTCATTAAACCTAACGATCCCTTAATCGGGAAGGGGTCGACGTCTTCTCATACACGAGGAAAAAATCAATTATTGCTGTATTGGTCGTTTGTCCCCTCGAACATATGAATTACTTCCCCATCTCATTTGCATACGTACATCATCAAAGGACTTGAGAGCCTTAAATTATTACTTGAAGTGGAAGGAACAGCCGGATCTCTTCTACCGTTGCAATATGTCTGTCATCAGGATCGATGACAAGCCCCTGTTTACGTGCGTCCAAAATCCCACAGACATGAAGAATTGAGGCCAAGGTTGTTGTGAGCTACAGCCTACAGGCGGAGCGTCACATCAAAATTTTGATTGATGTCGGTAGCATCAATCTTGTTCACATGTTTTCTCTCCGTTATCCTCGGGGAATCAATTCCAAGTTGAGGCCATGCATTCAGTGTGGTCCTCCCCCATTCTCTCAACTTTTCCTCTTTCGCTCTCCTCGCGGATTAGGAATCGAATCAAGGAGAATCAATGAGAGGCTGGTGACAAGAGTGATAGATGGCTTTCTTGCAGTTCTCTTGGGATCCCGAGAGTCCTTTCCCTCCCGGCCTTCGAAGAAGCAGGCAGAAATCCTTCCCTCCCAACTTTCTTATCCCTTCTTGCTTGAAAGTCTTCGCAACAGCCTTGCCCTCTTCGAACATCCGATTAACGGACCACAATAAAGGGTGTTGTCCCGATCCTCGCAGAGGTGTCTGAAAGGAAATTCAGGGCCCCTTTTGTGGGCCCGCCCTTTGCCCCATTCGGCAGCCGCAATTACTTTTTCTTTAATTTTCAGACCGAGATTTGCCGACGTCGAAGGCGAAAACTCACGACCCACCATCCACCGGTGATTTTTCTCCGCCTCTCCTTGAAAGCCGATTTCCTGGATCCATTTATTTTCATTCTTTCTTGATAACGTGGAATTCATCATGAGATCAGCACGGAACACAAGATAGAGCTCCTCCATTCATATGAATTTTCTATTTACTCTCGGGGAATCTCTTCGAAACCCTGGAGACCGCCGCAGCTGTGAACCTCGTCGCCTTTCATATTTTCCCATTAATTCAACGTCTAATTCATGCAAAAGGGGAATTTCACGATAAGACCTACTGATTTTCTTCAATTCACCCCATGCGAGTCGTGCTGGAGCCCAAGAACGCCAAGAAGATTTCCAAGGCAATGGAGCGGACTGATAGAACTCAATCGAAGTTATTTGAAGGGCCCAGCCCGAAGGTAAAAATATGATATTGTATAGAGAGAATGATGAGGGTCGTGCATCAGCTGCTCTTCCTCCCTTGTGCTTGTCACTCTTCATCTAGCAAGTCATTTATCTCGACTCCCGGCTATGAAAAAACCATGAGATTCCCCTCTGTCAGGCCTCTTACTCACCTTCAGATCCCAGGCCTCTTTCTCCGCGAGCTCTGTCTTCCGAGCTCGTGACAAAAACCGTGTGGAGTTCTTGCAGTGTCTGCCGTCATCGAGGAGTTTCCTCGATGTCGTGAGGTCAGTTCATGCAAAACGGCGTTTTTGCTTTCAAATCCGATTTGATTTGACTTTAAAGGGCAGGATCCCCGTGGTTGGACTTCTACATTGATGGATTTCGCTGTTCTCATAGTTGTTTGAACTCTATGGACTTGCTCACGGTACTTTCTTGGTAGTTTTATAGTGCAAGCCCACACAAAGACCCAAATTTGACATTTTTTGTCGCGGAACCTCTGAAGCTGGCTATTTTCCTCAATTGGACTAAATTAAGCACTCTGACTTTATCGATTCAATATTCAGGTGAGCAAATGAAGGGCTCAGAGATTAAATGAGGAATTTTGCAACGACAGGAGAAAGAGTTTCTCTACAAAGGAAGAAGATGACAACGGGAGCAGAGAGGGATTAAGAGCTTTCGGCCGAATCGAGTGAAATATGGCTCATGAAGGAGTAAGATCCTCCCCATTGGTCATAACAATAGGTCTCTGAATTGCCTTTGAGAAGGATTAGAGGAAGGAGGGGGGGGAGGGGTAGCAAATGGGAAGAGACACTCAGGCATCGCGATTGATGAGGAACTCAAGTTCTCGTGCGCGCTTGCGACAGTAGCTAATTTAAACCGGATTGCGGGCGCGATCCGTCATTCCATTCCAGATATGGGTTCGCGTTAGTCTTCCGTCGTATGCTGCATTGGTTAGACTCCATTTGGAGCAGTTCATTTTGCAGGCCTGGCTGCAAGTGATCTCGAGAGGGCTCGAGGGCGGGACACGAAAATGGTAAAAAGAGGTTTGAAGGAATTTCATACGAGCAGCATTTTAACGTTGGGGCTCTGCTCGCTCGAAAGAGGGTTAACGAGGAGGGACCTCATCCTGGTATTTAGGATCATTAAAGAGATCGATAACGTGGAGCGTGGTGGGTTTTTTCAACTCGAGGGGGCGGCACGCTGTAAAAAAAAAAAAAAAACTGCCTGAAATTGGCACGAGAGGACATTTCAAATGTCACTTCAGAAGCTTCTTTGATTTCTTTCTTTCCACTGTAATATTGCAGATAGGAAAACCCCTCTTCCTCGTGGATGATATGCAGTCTAGATGCGGCAATTTCCGGTCTGATTTTTTTTTTCACAGAGCTGTACGAGAAGGAACCATCGCAGGTTGCGGAATGGCTTCTTTGCTTGTGGACTGGTGATACGTGGAATGCGTTAGGTGATGATATAGTGGTTGCAACACGCCGTGACATGCTTTAACAAGAGGTTACGTGTCCTTGTGGGGGGAAAAAATGGGGGAGCAATGGAGCTGTAAGTAACTAGGCAGCAGGTGGGGATTCTCTCACAAAAATATCTATATTGAAGAGGGATAGAACCGTCTGATTTTGTGCGTAGGCGGGACCTTGACAAGGTCCCGCCTTCGTACAAAACGGGCTTGAATGTAATGAAAATATTGCCTTTTAAAATCAAAAGGGGCATGACGGACTTGAAGGCCTCTATGACGAATTCAAAAAGTTGCTGTTAGACTCTACTTGCATGGTTAGCG
Source organism: Darwinula stevensoni (assembly GCA_905338385.1). Lineage (NCBI taxonomy): Eukaryota > Metazoa > Arthropoda > Ostracoda > Podocopida > Darwinulidae > Darwinula > Darwinula stevensoni. The sequence continues at coordinate 38,082 of CAJPEV010001400.1, forward strand.
GGTCTTTTGGGGCCTGAAGTACTGGGCTAGAACTGAAAACACTGTCATGAATGATGAGAACTGTCAAGTATCGTAAACGCAGGGATCGATCTCGAGCAAAAATTATGAAGATTGATTTGCCTCGCGCATAAACGCTAAATGGATCTTTCAGACTGGGAGGATTCCTGTCAAAAGTAATAATGACCAGCCTATAAATGAGGTATCGTTGGACTCGTCTTGCTCTGAATGTCCCATTTGGTGAGGTCTCACCTCTAGTGTCAAAGATGCAACTGCAAGCTGACCAAGAGCAAACACACCAGGCTGATTTTGACAAATGAGGTGCTGTTGCTTCGTCCCATTCTCGGGGCTTGCACATAAGTATCTGATACTGCTTTGAATCTGAAAGTATGATACTTCGAAGTACTCGCTATCCAAAACACAGTACTCATCTAGGTATAATCTGTTCAATCAATTTCAGTAGACTGCTGGACTAGAACAGCTCTGAGTTTGACTTGAAGGAGGGCGTGTCTCATGTCCTGATGTGGTAAAAAGTACTAGAAAGTATTGATTATCCAGTACACACAAACGGACTCAGTACTCACGATGCACCTTCTGCATCCCAAGGGTGCACAACATACGGCCCGCCATGACTGGTTGCAATGTAAGTGCTACTATGGCTCCTGTCCTGTTGGCGACAGCTATGGTCAGCTAGTTGCGGCCCGCGGTAGGTGAGTTATAATCGGAAATGGCCCCCACAGTCATTTGAGCTGTGCACCTCTGATTCTAACCCATCCAGGATGACATTTTCTCAAATTTTCTCAAATTCTTCTCCAAGCGAGCCTGAATCCACGGATGGAATTATTGAATCTGAATTTGAAACGCACTCCTGGCCTTCATTGTTGTCCCCTTCGCGCTTTCGATCATATTTTTCAGATTCAAATTCATTAAGTCAATGACTTAATCATCCAAAGCGGCAGGGGGCAGCTGGAAGGCATCATCATGAGATAGAAGCCATAGCACTTCATTTGACCGACCGGAAGACCGCCGAACATGGAAGAAAGGCAGTCGACCATTACAACACATCCTGGCATTCAAGACAGAGGAATCTTAAACGTTGGTTGTTCTTCCCCGAGTATCCTCCGAATCCCCCTTCCGGGCAAGCATTTAAGCGAGAAGCCCGTCCTGTCGTCATGGAGCGCTTCAACGAGTTTCCAGACCTGAGGATGTTTGCAATCTTTGTGGCTATGATTATGAGGACGGGACTCATCTGTACAGTATTTACGTCGCAGTTTTACCTTCGCTTTGATGCGATAGGTGTCTCTTCCATCGCGATCCTTCTGTGTGGGAGGACCCCTGAGTGGAGGGAGGACCCTAGAGCGTAGAAGGTTATATGCGCTACCTTCTGTGCGCTCCTTGGGGAGCACTCATCCCTGACGGGCTCATACCGTTCTGTTCGAGTTGGGGGAGTGGAAAAGTGTTGTCAGGGTTGGCCACTTGGACTTATTTGAGAAGCCGGTGAAATTCAGGGTTGAACTTTTCTCTTAGATTTGATCCATACTTGCTCCTGTTTGGAGATTCAGAAGATCTCGACTGTGGGGGACTCGTTCTACGATTTTAATTAAAACTCATCTCATTGCATAATGAGCATCGGTTAAACGGAGATGATTACATTCTCATAGACCCCTGTGACCACGATCTCAGATCTAGTTCAAGCTAACAAGACTTGTTACATCCCCCCCCCCCCTCCCTGCGCTCGCCATTGTATTGATCGTTGAGTGTGGAGCACTCATTCGAATGAATAAACATAGACGATTCCAAAGAAAAGAGCTAATATGCAAAATGCGGTTTAACTCGTTACATGCTTGTTCCAGAGAAGGATTTTTTCTATTATGCACCATTCGTTCCCTTTTTGTGAAAGGTAATCTCTTGAAGGGCTTCCCATGGTTGTCACCTTCAGGATAAACTTCTTAGGCTTATTCCAGACCTCTTTATAACCACCTGTTCGGCTATTTCAGCTTTTCCTCTTCGATGTGTGTTTGCTTCATAGGGTAGACATCCTTGCACAGTAGCAGCTCGGTAAGTAGCAGCACCATTGACGAGGAACATCTTGTAGAGATGGCCACCGCTGAGTCTCGGAGTATTTTCATCTCAAGACTCATTCTCAAAAAGCGGCTTAATATCTCCTGAGAACCAAGAGTCCCATCAATTCTATTACGATACGGTATGCCCTCGGATTACTCTTGGATTAAAAGACGATTGCGTTCTGACGCACAAGAAAAAGGGAGAAATGCCTCATCTCTTGCGATACTAAATTGGGGCAAAGTTATGAGATTCGGAAGTAAGAAGAGCGCTGAAAAAAGGGCCAACGAAAATCTTTTCACTCACTTTCATGAGGTGACAAATCATTGGAAGCTTTTGAAGGATTTCGGTGGGTATAAAAGAAAACAGTCATTCGCACGTAGTAGACTTGAATATGGACAACAAAAATGGACTATTTCTTTCGCTACGCCCCGAAATTCCAGTCTTCTTTCTCGACGGCCCTGCGGTCCCAGTCGATGAAATTGTCGATGAAATCTGTGAGGTGAAAAAGTGACTACACGACACGACAGTGTCCATTTCGGTCTCTCTTTTTTTGCACCTGTGCCCATCATAAAGCGAGTGAAGATCACACCAGTTCCGAAAAAGAAATATTGATTCAGACTATATTGATATTAGGATCTGTCGGCTGCTCATTACCGCTTCTGAAAGGTTTCGGATATCTTCTCGAGCAGCTCATGAAGACATAATGCAATTTCTAGAGATCGACAATCAGAGCATGAAAAAGTCACTCTCTCCTAATGCTCTTGATTTTATCAGCATTGAAATCTGGCCACCCCCGAAGTGGGGCAATTCTAAAAGCAGTATTCTATCAAATGAGTCACAGAGTAAAGTGAAGATTCACCGTCCGTTCCCCCTTTTTTTTTTTGCTTTGGAGAGGATCGATTCTCGGGCCACCATTCCGGCTGGTTGTGACGCGAGAGCCCTCTTTGCGGGCACAGGCTTCCATTCGCTCTTCGACATTTAAAGTGGCTTTGCGATTTCACCATTTTAAAGGAAAATGTTTTCCCGTACTTGCTTTGACATCTGTCCATGCAAAATTTTGCCGGAAGGCATTCCTTCGTTGTCAGATAATTTTTGGATCAGAGAGCACTACACAAATATCGATTTTACCAACAGTTTTGTTTTTACCGACTCGAATGAAATTATTATACGAGTTACGATACCAGGTCTACCGAAATCTCATAGCTGAACTTCTGGCATACGAGAGCTTTTGTTCGCACAAAGGGTTTTTTTTTTTCGCATCCATCCTCTCATCAAAAGGGTGAAATCACTCCTCCAACTTTTTGTTCCGACACGATACGGGAGGAAATAGATGGGGAAAAAAATCTTGAACGTCTTCAGAATGGAAAAGGGCGAAGACGCTCGCGGAATTTTTTATCCTTCCCAGCCAATCACACTTCTTCACAAGCTCTGTCATATAATGAGCCAGAGGAAAAAAAAAAAAAAACGTCGGGCACCCCTCGAAAAGAATTCCTGACTACTACGTTCTTGACTATTGCAGTGCTTTCAATCGCATTGGATCGCTTGGTGATGAAATACCTTGCCGGCTATTGCCATTCACTCCTATCTAGCGAAAAATTTTGATCAATGAAAACAAGTTGTTTTCTGCGAAAAGGCTCCTTCTTAGTTCTTATGCAAAGCGGTGCATTTTCACAGTACCTTTTTGCATGGATGATTGTAGAACTCATAAAAATATTTATATTCTGAAGTATGTTGATGATGCGATGTTGGCCACCATCACTAAAGGTGTTTCGAAAATTATGTCTCAGAAATCGGACAAGTGTGCATGTGATCTCAAGAAGAATTTCATCTGAACGAAGAAAAGTTTGGCTGGTGCTTCACAATAAGGGTTTAAACGAATTCAGCTTCTGAAACTAATTGGCCTCGTCATCTCAGTCAATGAGAATCAGACTGAACCATCATTTTTTTTGTTAATGCCTTGGAATACGACCGGAAAATAAAATCTCCTCTGAGGGCCAGGCAGAAGACGACGAAATTTTCCACCGGCATTTTATTCTTTGCCATCAACTTGCTCAGAATCTATTTCAGGCCCTCCAACTCTCATCAAAATGTGTCAAGTCCTGCATTATCTCAATTCTGCCTCATTCCTTGCCTGTTTATGGCGGACGTATTTCCGAGTGGAGCATCAAAATCTTCAGCAAGATTCTCAATTGACTTGCACATCTCAGTGGCTAACACGCAGAGCAGCTACAGAAATTCATTCGCGATAGAGTGCGGCAACTAGGAAATAAACTCTTACCAAGATTCGAAATGATGCTGAACATCATCTATGTCCGATGTGCGTGGCTTTTTCATGACTTAGGAAAATTCATGCTGTGCCTTAATTTATTTGTCAAAGCCTTGAAGAGAGATTATTTTATTGTTTTCTAGTGTTTCTTAACCAGATTATTGACAGCTTCTTTTCTCTTATTTGTGTTAACCATGCTGAACCGAAGCAAATATATCCATATATCCATTCATCTTTATAGATGTTCATATATCCCGCATGCTGTATGATATTGGATTGTCCTTCAATCATAAAGTATTTCAGGGTGAGAAACGAGCTTACATAAAAGGATAAGATGAAGCTCTCCCTCTGCGCTGAGGGAAGTCCTTCCTCTTCAGCGGTAGATCATGTTGACGTCTTAAATGAACTAAGGCTCATGGTTGAGAGAGGAGAATTATGGGGCAGCGAGAGGGAGTGATCTGCAGACAAGGGGAGTGCCAAGGCTGCTGGCTCCCTCAAACGAAAACTACCCTCTGGGCTGGAACTACTTACAGGTATTCTTCGGTTATTGCTTCCAACTTTGTCGTGCCCGAAACGGACCCAGAGGCAGAACCAAGGGGTGTGGTGACATCTATGAGGGCTGATTCATGAAGGTATAATTTTTAACTTGCAGAGCTGAAGCTTCCCTGGAGATCCGTGATGTGCTAGAAGGATTAGAGGAAATTCACTCTCCTCATTCACCTTCCCTTATCTTCCTCTGCTTTTTTCTCTTGCGCTTTCTTTCCTCTCCCCGTCTAAACCTCGAAGCTTGCAGAGAACTGACATTAAGACTCCCTTCCCGCCATGTAGTAAACCTCAGGCTAAAATGCAATGGGTTAGAGAAGTGTAAGAAGAAACCAAACGTTTGTGACGCGGCGAACATCCCTATTACAGTATCTCCAGGCGATCAACACCCTAAACCCCCTTCGGTGTCTTCCAGCAAGAAATCATTAATATGCAGCAATCAGGCAGGCCCCTAACCTACCCCTCACCAGCTTCCATCTCCGTGACATCCCTGGAATTCTCGAAGTACGTAGGCTGATCAAAAAGGAACGGAATTTTGGCTGCAGATTAAACAATACTCTTCGAAATCGTTTGCCACTTTGCAGCAGATGTAAGCAGAGACTTAGGTCGAGTTCATACTCGTGCTGTACGGCATGCTGGATGCTACAACTGCATACTTTGCTCAAAAATCCAATGGACAGTGACATTGAATTTTTGACCATAGTATACAGTTTCAACATCCAGCATGCTGTACAGCATGAGAATGAACTTGGCCTTATGCTGCAATCACTTGCTGTACGTAGTTACACCTACTGTAAACGCTTGAGAGTCTTAGAGAACGATTTTCAGAACTTCATCCCAAACAAAACGGTGATATCCCAGGGATGTCCCCAACTGGACGACTTGTCAGTCGATGGTCGAGAGAGATGTCCCTTTCAGTATATCTTTAAGACATCCTTAGTCGAATGCTTCTGGATATCCCATCGGTGATACCTTGAAGGCATCTTCAGTCGAGCGCTTGTTGATATTTTGAGGAGAATGTTTTCGGGACATCTTAGGGATATCTTTTGGCATCTTCAGTGCTCTTTGCCGCCTTCAGTTAGTGCATACCTTCGACGGCAGATGTCTCCCGTGGGCCCTGAACTTCAACCTCAGATCTTTTCTGTCAAATTGATCTACTTGATTTGTCCTGAGGATAAGTGAGGATTTTCGTTCCGTAAATCAGGAAAACTGCCACATGGGAAAGTGAAAAAATTGCGGTCCGAATTTCAATTTATTCCTCTATATTCTCATTAATGACGTCTGATCAGCATGTCTGGATACAACTATCTTGGTTTGAGATCTAAGCCCGCACGTTTCAATGTGCCCAAGGTCTTCATCCATGACTTCTCGTGTTTAAGTGCTAAATTGTTATCCCTTGGAGGCAAGTCTTCTATAATGGGATCTTTGAGGAACAACGTTACCCTCGCTTTAAATTATCATTCTTTAGTTGATTAAGAACTTCAGATTAGGTGTTCCTAGAAGATTAAATAGAGACATCTTCGAAAGTAATGGGTTGTCCTGGGTGGTTGGAAGTGATTGCGTTACAGAAAGGAAGGCAAGTACAACCTGGGACTTCTCATTTGTCCCAAGGGGATATCCCTGGGATATCTTTGGGATATAAATTTACCTGTGCTGTATGGGATGTTTGCCCTCGGCTCCAGCAAAGTTCCCCAAATAAAAGACAATTGAAATTTTTACCATGAATCGCAGTGAATATAGTTGATGCCTGCAGAGTGGCCAACAATTTCGACGAGCATTGTTTGATCTGCAGCCAAAATTCCGTCCCTTTTTGATCAGCCTACGTAATATTTCTCTCCTCTTTCAGGAAGTGCATTATCTGGATAAGGACGTGATGTGCTGTTCTATGTTCAATGCGTCTTTCGAGAACAACTTGGGAACCTTCTATCTGGCAGCTTTTACAGGAAGTCACCTTCCCGGGGACTCCCCGTGAAAGTTCAAGAATACAAGAACTCATTGGATCCTCTATTAAGAAAACCCTTGCTTTGCTTTAAGGAAGCGTTTAATGCATGTTAGGGCCCCTAATAACACCCCGGGTAGCTGACACCTATCCTGTCGTTCTTCTCTTTCAGATGATTGTATGAAGGAATGAAAAATGGCTTGTGAAGAAGGGAAGTGGGAAAAGCATTCCCAAAATATTTTCAAGAGCGCGTGGGAACGCCGTTTCCATGCGTCTAGCAGAAACGTTAAGAGGGTTTCTGCAATTAATGAAAATCTGCTCGAAGTATATTGTAATATTTAAAATAAAGGGGAAAAAATCCTTACTGTTGGGTCCGTCTATAGGTGCTGCGGCGCATGGGATTCAACACATCATTCCTCATGTTAATACAGGTCGACTTTCATCACCGACAACGATGCAATAAACAAAAACCTCTTTTAACACCTGCATTCTCAATCACCGTAAGTCCAGCTAGAGCTAGTAGCTCCCCATAAGAATAATTTCTGGATCCGCATTTGTTAGTGCAAAACGAGTGTGACTTGGAAACTGTCACACAGGACAAGGGAACAAACGAGAAAATGATTAATCTTAAGCGATTGTTAAAGAACGGGGCTTGAGCATTAAGGATTTATTCCATGAGATTAAGTGTACAAACTAGGACGTCACGGGCGCTATATAGATATTATTTTCAATTCGTACCACCTTTAACACGGGACAATGTTATAATTCAGTGGTGGATTTAAGGGCAGGACTAGGAGGCACAAGTCGTCCCCCCCAAAGACCTTATACTAAGAAGACTGGGCACTCTGTGGCGGCGCCTTTGATGTCGGGGAAACCTCCTGCCCTGGTGTTTGGCCCCGGAACTACGCAGAACTGACCAATGGGATCATTGGATTGGAAACTTCTCTTTCAGATGATTGTATGAAGGAATGAAAAATGGCTTGTGAAGAAGGGAAGTGGGAAAAGCATTCCCAAAATATTTTCAAGAGCGCGTGGGAACGCCGTTTCCATGCGTCTAGCAGAAACGTGAAGAGGGTTTCTGCAATTAATGAAAATCTGCTCGAAGTATATTGTAATATTTAAAATAAAGGGAAAAAAATCCTTACTGTTGGGTCCGTCTATAGGTGCTGCGGCGCATGGGATTCAACACATCATTCCTCGTGTTAATACAGGTCGACTTTCATCACCGATAACGATGCAATAAACAAAAACCTCTTTTAACACCTGCATTCTCAATCACCGTAAGTCCAGCTAGAGCTAGTAGCTCCCCATAAGAATAATTTCTGAATCCGCATTTGTTAGTGCAAAACGAGTGTGACTTGGAAACTGTCAGACCGGACAAGGGAACAACGAGAAAATGATTAATCTTAAGCGATTGTTAAAGAACGGGACTTGAGCATTAAGGATTTATACCATGAGATTAAGTGTACGAGCTAGCACGTCACGGGCGCTATATAGATATTATTTTCAATTCGTACCACCTTAAACACGGGACAATGTTACAATTCAGTGGTGGATTTAAGGGCAGGACTAGGAGGCACAAGTCGTCCTCCCCCCCCCCCCCCCCCCCCCCCCCCCCCCCAGAGGCAAAAGGCCCCCCCCCCCCCCCCCCCCCCGACCCTTCCTCGATTAGCAGCCTCCCTCCCACCACTGAATCAACCCTTCCTCCGCTTAAAAAAAAATCCCGTTTCGAAACCCGGAGCTGTTTTACCTAGTCTGGCTTGGATCACTAAGATTTGTCAAGATTTTAGTTTTCTCGCCGCAGAAATAAACTCAATTTGATCATTGAACCAAGCCCCCCGCCCTCCTTCCAAAAATCCAGGACCCCCGTCACTGCAACAATTTGCAAATGAATTCATACCACCTTTTTAAGTTGAGCAACGTTTTTTTCTATGGTGCAATCAAGGTGAGGAGGGCATATCTCCTCCTTGATAGAAATGACATTAAGTTTCCAGGCAACAGTGGTTGGCTATTGAATTTCACGGGGGCGAATGGCAGAATGCTGCACGTTAGTGTGCCAATACCTATCAAGTGTCATTAAAATTTTCATTTCAATGAACGCCTAATGTCAAACGTGCAGCCGAGCATCTACTGTCTGATCATAATGTGCGATAACCGGTCCTTCGCAGCCCAGAGGGAGGGCTTCTGCGAACCGGATCTGGCCCGCGGGCCGCTTGTTGCCGACCCCTGCTCTATGATTAAGATGGTGTGAACTCATTTGCAAAATACTTTAATTTAATTGCCTGCATCTTTTGAATGCCTGCAGAGCCGTCATGGGCTATGTTATAAGATAATACGAATTGAAAGAAAAATCCCTGCAGCACGTGCAACAGACGTCGTCTGCGTTGGGTTTCGACTGTATCATGGCTGCCCCCACGGAAGAGATGCTTTCCGACGACTCTAGACCAATATTCAAATCTGTGAAACGTAGACCTAGACCTCTGAGAACGAGACCGAGAGAAGCAGACGAGGAAGATGATGAAGATGCAGAGGTGCTTGCTAAGGTGGAGGAAGCAAAGGAGCTCAGGCGTATCCGTGAAAGGCCTCAAGGTATTGATGTCCTGGAATTGGCTGTCGGCAAGAAGATTACGGACAAGGAAAAGATTGAAGTTGTAAGTATGGCAGTCTTTTTTTCGTTTGAATCCGACACTTCTTCACGTATTCCTCCACCCATCAATGACACTGTCTATACATGGAAGTTTGAGTCAAGTGAAAATTTTCGAATTCAAGCCAAGAATTCCATGTGCCTACATAGCCTGACCTGCAGTGATTTCATGACACTCAGTTCAGTTACATTTGGTTACAGTTTTGGTTAATCTCATGTAAACTGGAACCAAATTGGAACCAAACTAGAGCTAAACAACACCCCCAGGACTGTCTGTAGCCAAGTTTGAGAGTGAAGTGAAACAAGGAAGGGAAAAGGAAACAAACAAGGAAGCTGTATGCTGGGAAATTGTTTCACTTGATCTCAGCTCAGTTTAGCTCTAATTTAGTTTCTCTTTATCTCCAGTTGAGGGAGACTCAAAAAACTTATGAACCAAACTGAGACTGCCAGAAACCCTGGTGAAAGTAGGAAAGTGTATTGAATATAACAGATGTGTGGACTTTGATATGAATGTGCAGAACTGTGGAAGAAAGGGGTGGAGAAGGGTGTATGGCAAAGAGTGCATGTGGGTTTATGGTAGGTTATTCACTAATGAAATGGTGTACATGGTGTTCACAAGATACACAATAGCCACCCATTTGATAGTGTTTTTCCCTTGAATCTCACTCGCTTCCAACAACATTGTGTGGGTATTGCCATAGATGGGTGATAGAGAATCAGGAGGCTTGTGGAATGCACTAAAAAAAAAATTGTTTTTGCAAATAAAGGCAGATTTCATAGAACACTCACTACTTTCTGCAAAGGGACTTGCAGAATGAGGTTCAAATTTCAGCAAATCATTCACAGATATTTAAACATGTTTAGTTCTTTTGGCAGACAAAATGTCTGTCTGAAAATATGTTGTGAAGTGTGAACATTCCATGAACTTAACCTCCTCATGTGAGAAAGCCATACCTTTTACCATAAACTTATGTTATAGGTGTTGGAATTTTTTTCTAAGATGAATCCCATGTGTCTTTATTCTCACAGAAGGATCCCTTCCGAACCCAGACTGGTGGAATGGTGAACATGAATCTACTTAAACATGGTAAATGTACTGCTTCCAAGGATGATGCCTATGATACAGGGATTGGAACAGCTTTTTCAGCAGAGACCAATATACGTGATGAAGATGATGAGATGTGAGTTAGCCTAACATTAGTCCCATCATCTGTTGACATGCCCTGCATTAACCCAACAATAAGCTTGAAACCATTGTTTCATTATATTGTATACATTTTTTTCCCTAAATCATTTGCATTCATAGATTAAATGGGTAGTTTCTTGTTGCACAACTGGGCAAACATGTTAAAGCAGATTTGATGAGACAACAAAAGTGACTACTTTTGGTTTGTGTGAAAATGGTGTCCAATGTTGGTCCATTTGGTGTTCCTATGTTATGTGCACACCTCTATGCACACTGTGTGTCCAAGATCTTTTTTGTGAAGGTGTATGGTCTTAGGAAAGATCAGGTTAATTTCATGATGGGCCCACATGTAGGGAAGATGTGTTGGCATCTTTGCGACTTTTTCAATGTTTGTGACACCTTAGCATAAAAGGGATCATAAATGTGGCCTTCAAGTTCATTTCAATGAGAGCACCCTCTTTCCTTTGCCTTTTCTCCCTCCACCACACAGAGGTTGGAGCAAATGAGATGCCATTGTAGTGGAGCCTTGTCCACAAACTGGAAATGGGATGTTGTTGCCAGTATGGGAATGAAGAGAGTTTGTGGGTCTCATCCATGGGCTGGGAACAAATACAGAGTTTTTTTCAGTGTGTGCACAGTGTGCACACAACATGCAAGTACCCTTTTTAGGTGTTAGATTTATATTTTTCTTTGGACATTGATTTATCTATTTGTAAATGGAACTTATTTCATGTGGCTGACTTCATCATATGGTATCCAAAAGCATTTTCTTTCCTTCTCTTAATGCTGTCATCCCATTTCTTGGCCTGTCAATTGCTTTTAACCTCAGAAACTCAACATGCCATGAATTTAGTGTGTCAAATCATTGCTCAGAGGGATGAATCTGGCTTTTTGAGTTAATATTTGGTGGTGCAAAGAAAAAAAAAGGTCCTGTTCCTTATGAAACCATCTGTGGAAAGACTAAGTTTGTGATTTTTTGGTTTCATATCGAAAATACTACAAAATTTGTTTCCTGAAAGTTTTGAGTGGTCTAGGTTGTCTGTATAAAAAGTGACATGCAGTCATAAAATTAACTTTTTCAACACATGAGGTGGATACAGTCTCAGCACTAAGGTTTTTCTCCTTTGATGGATGCTTCTTATGCATCACCTTATCATAGTATTCTTGATTATGTGGTGTCTTTAGACCTCAGGTGAGGTCGGGCCTGAATTTCATCATGTATTAAGAATATAAGGACTAGAGGATGGAATAGAATAGTGAGAGTTACCTAACAAATTATGGACTTTCTTCTGTGCTACCCCTTTGCTAGCCCTTCATATGAAAAAAAAAACCTTTAATGCCTTGGCTTTTCCTTCGAAGGATACAACATGATGACTGCATATTTAAGAACATTGCAATGAACATACAGCCTAAGAAGCAGGCTTTTGGCAATGAATGGAACACCTTTTGAGAGTACTGGTAAAACTGCTGCCTCCCAATTTGTGGAAAAGGGAAATTATCCTAAATTTATAGTTGTTTTTACTCTTTACCCAAACAACCTAGAGACTTCAAAACTTTCATTTAAAAAAAATTTTGAAGTGTTTTCTGCATAATGCAAGAAATAGACAAAACTAAAGTTAAAAAAATAGGTGTTATAGCAGCTCAAAATTTTTTTTGTTTTTGTTTTGTGCCACCTGGTAATGTGTTTACAGGAGTTGCCTGCCTGGCCATAATTGAAGGGCTGATAGGAGAAGTGGTCCACAAAAAGTTTTGTCGAGGTCCTTTTAGACTGGTGAATATTTCAGTGACCATCTCCTTGTAAGGGAGGAAAAGTGATGTGTTTGGATGGACCAGTTTTCCCTGTGCATAGATTCCTGAAAACTACCATCTTCAGTAAAAGGGAAAAGGGTTTATGTGCACTAAAACAATTATATTTTTCTCATAAATTTTTTGCAGTTCGACCACTTTTCCTTTCAGCCCTTCAATCGTTTTCCTGAGCAATGAATAGCTGCCCCTTACCTCATCTGTAATAGACCTACTGTAGCTTCTTTTCAAGTTGACATTGGTGGACTTCTTTGTGGGATTGAACCATTTAAATTTGTACACTCTGTTGGGGCAGTACCATATGTACCATATAGGGGAAGGGGGGGGGGATACAATTTCAATCCAAGAAATGTGACTTGTGGTGCTATGGCATAGTGTGGTCTGTAAGGACAGCCATGAGTTCTTGGATGCAGGGGGTGCTCACTATTATTATTTGCAAACTCATGAGATCTCTTTAGCCTATTACACATTAGATTTACAAGCTACAGGATTCAAATGCTATGCCTTTATTTGCAAATATTCCTTTTACCCTGAAGCAATGGCAAAAGCAATGGCAATTGCTTTGCATTGGCGTTTCCCTCTTCCTCCTCCTCCTTTACGTCTCCCTCGAACCGTAAGTTTCAGTTTACAGATATGGAAAGACTTTTTTCAACGAAAGTAGGAAAAACCGAAAACAGAGAAAATTGTCCGGTACCGTATTAAAGTGGCATTGTGTCATACCTAATCCCTAAGTTAGTACAGAGCTATTGTGGCTATTGTGATACAAGTGGCCTGCATATTTTGTGCTTTTTTTATTATCCATTTAATTCATTTATTATTTATTTTCATAATATAGGAGAAAGTATATAGAGGAGGAGATGGAGAAAAGGAGAGGAAAGAAACCCCAAAGAGATAAAGAAGAACATGAACAACCAGGAGCCAAGATAATGGCCCCAGAGGAAGCAGCTCTCATGGCTGTCCCTCAGCATCTTCGCCAGGCAGCAGGAAAGAAATCAGAAGAAATGCTATCTAGTCAAATGCTCTGTGGCATTCCGGAGGTTGATTTGGGGCTTGAGTAAGTTCTCCACATGTCTTACGTATTTTTCTTCTTTGTGGGTTATGGTTGAATATTGAACACATGATGTTTTCTAGCCAGTAACACTCAGCTTATAGGAATTCTGTTATTGCATAAAAACCAGATACAAAGGACATGTCTACTGCACATCCATTTCTTTTAGTCATCTGGACCTCCCTTGTCTAAGAGACATTTTCATCTATAAGACCTTCCTGTGAGCAGACTTCCTATGTTAACTATGTTATTCTACTTCCTACAAAAACATTTGCGAGTAAAGGTGTTTATTATGGCGGTATTCAATACTGGCCCATGCATTTGCCAAGAGCTGATGCTGAAATTTGAAGTGCATGCCTAAGCTGTCTTTTTTGTCAAGAAATTACATTTAAGGTACTTTGGTTTTCTGATCATGTGCTTTTTTCCATTTCTGTTTCAATTTATGTATTTGAATTTAGGACTTAAGGAAAACCATTTATGTCTTCATTGTCTGTTATTCATTTTCTTTCAACCACTTCATAGCCAGATTATCTTCCTTATTTTTCCTTTATAGGATGAAGATAAAGAATATTGAAGCCACTGAAGAAGCTAAACAAAGACTTGTCCGGGAAAGAATGAAGAAGAAAGATGCTCCTTCAGAATTTGTACCTACCAACATGGCTGTCAATTTTGTCCAACACAATCGTTGTAAGTGATCAGTGTTCATAAAACTTAATGTTTTTTACTTTTTTTTTATTGTGCCATTCCTCTTGCATGGGATGAAATTGTTCATCTTTGACATAGACATAATGAAACTCTATACAACTACAGGAATAAAATTGTCTATCGGACCTACTTCCTCCTGGTGGTTTCGTGTTCTCTGGACATTAGTGACTCTTTCCCGGTTTTAGACTTTAACAACACCCTCACCTACCACTTCGTTGCATTGTGAATGCACCTGGGAACAAACGGAGGTCCGAATCTAAAGCCAGTGATGATTTTTACTTTGAAAAGTTTAAAAAGCAGTTCAGGAAGTATTGAAGTGAACATGTACCAATATACTGAATATACCATGATCTTACTGAATGTCTTGTGGTGACAGAAGATTCATTGAAATCACCTTTGTCTTGATAGAAGTTTTTCCATTCCATGAACTTGCATTTCTATCATTTATTGAATGCAAGATTTGAAATGTTTTCATGGATAATCAACTATATCCAGATTCACATCAGCAGAGCATTTCAAAGTGCACAGAAAATCAAAATGTGGCTGTCATGTGAAAGCCTTTCATGGCATACAATATTATAAATGAGGTATACAATGATGATTCTGATGAAGCCAAGGATTATTGTTGCATTTTCTTATAGTCATTGTTTGATAATATTAACAACTTGGATCACACATTGGCTGCTGTTGGTATTTTATCTGGAAGCCATGGCCATCATCATTGTCCTTATCATTTGACTTGAAGTTCAGGATGAATTGGCCAGAGTAACAGGCAAGAAGATCTGTGGGAATAATGATTTATCTTCTTTAGTTTTTCGAATGCAGATATGCAGAGTACCACTATCTGAATATGTCTGGAGTTTGGCTTACCAGGGAAACTTGTAGCATTTTCATTTCCACAACGTTCTGCAGGTGAAGCACCCAAAACAGTGAGCCTGTCTGCATTTCCACAGTAGAATGGCGGAAGGTTATTGTTATCAGGATTTGTACTGTCGAGGGAGAATTGGTAGCTGTGTACAGGATTCCACATTTATTGAATTCTCGATTGATGCAGATCTGGTAGTCCAAATTTCCCAGATAGTTACTGGAACCACGTCCATAGTTGAAGCTTTGAATTGTTCCCTCAGACCCGATGTAGTATTGAAGGCATTGACTGGGAGCTGCAAAACAAGATTTCCTTAGTACTTATAGGAATTAATTAATTTGGATCATCTTTCCATAGAACACAATATCAACCATTGTGAGAAGGTGAGCTAAGAAAATCCACTTGAGTGCAAAAAGAATGGGTATATTAGATAAGAGATTGGTAATGTTCCTACAAGTACCTTTGAGACGAGATTCCTTGGTGCAGTCAATCATGGTAGTTCTGATCTTCCATTTATAAGGTGATGTGTCAGCTTGTACTAAAAGAGTAAAGGTGATGGGGACTGCACTTGTGTTCAGGTGAACATACGTGTATACTAGAAAGAGAAATATGTATATCCTATTTCACTCCCTGATGTGATCAATGGCATGGAATCGATGAGCAGTGATAGAACTCAGAAACTCACAATGTTGGCCTGTGTTATTCCCACATAGTTTAATGTGGTCCAAATTGAGAGGATTGATCTCATGACCCCCTTCTATTACAAAGCTGTCATCGTCTCTACATTTGGCTGCTTTTGTACCATCTGGCATGTTTGGTTCGGCTAGTTCAAAATTGTCGAAGTCCAGCCTTTGTAAAATACCGGTAGAAGGAAAACGTTTCAGTTGTAATTTGTAACCTGGAATACATGGATTACTTCTTGGTTGCTGTAGTGAGGGAAAAATATGGATGTCACCTGACTTGGCAGAAGTCCTTATGAGGGACAGTTAGTTGGAACATGCAAGCCTTGTTCCTTGCTGTTTCTGGTTCAGGATATTTGGGATTCTGGAAGTATGCGACTTGCTTACTTGTTGACCCCTGGCATGTCTTAAAGACTGATACCCAGAGGGGGGAAACTCAGAATCTGAACATGGATTGGGTAACATACAATGTATTATCAGAAATGAGGGAATTGAAACTCACAAATGCAGCACACTCCAAATCCTTGTGCACAAGGCTTTGTAGAGATGGTTCCACCCTTCAGTCTGCATTCTTTAGCAGTATAACATGTCCCCTCGTCATTAACCATTAACTCCTGCAGTGGCCTACTCGAGGTCAGCTCTGGCACTCCGCTCGTACTATTTTGCCTTACCCGAAGTCAACTCGTTTCCAGTAGGGAATAAGTTTTTTTTTTGCTGGCTTTGTTGAAATCTGTGCCTTGAAAACTATTGCGTTTCTTTTTAGTGGTACTCCCTTCTATGAACATATCTGAGAACCTGTGGTCTTAATGATTTGTAGTGACAGCAGCTCATGGACGGATATAATTTGCTGTGAAAAGTTAGAAGTGAGCTTATTTTTTATGCGGACCGAATTTCGTTGTGTCTTTTACCGGGTTTCAGTTCTGATTCTGAAAATTGCAGCGGTTTTTAGATTTTTCAGATGGAAGTGACCGTGATGACGTTTTGTTAGAGTTAGGTGATTCTTTAGGAACTTTAGAATCAGAAATTGACATTAAGAACGAATGTGGAAGGGAAAGAGAACCCGGGGAAAAAGGGCATCCGAGAGGGTTCATCATTATTTAAAAATATGTACCTATTATCCAAATACACACAATTCAAACAGGACATAGCCGCAGTAGGGACTTGCAAGCCCTGAGAGGCCGAAGGTGCAGCTGCCGCTGCTGCTGCTGGGAGAAGGCTCATATCCTTTAATGAGTTTTTTCCTACATTAGTCAGTAATAATGTACCGAAACATCTTAGTATCGTAGTTTGCATAGCATGGCAGAATTCACAAAATTTTTTTAGCATTCTCTCAGAGGAGTGTTGACCCCGAAAAAACGTGGAAACAAATCGAAGTTCATTAAGTGGATGGTTTCATTTGTGATCTTACCCGTCGAATGGTTCATGGATTTTACGGAAAAGCAAGGGCGAGTACAACATTTTTCCCGGTTCGAATCTCCTTTAAGTGGGCCTCCTTTTCTGAAAGGAAAGCGACTACTTATGATCCCGTCCGTCCGTGTGTCCGCACTTTGGTTGTTCGACGATAACTAAGAAAACATTGGCCTGATCACTTCGAAAATTGGCAAGCAGGTAGGTATGGAGAAGATACGGGCTGAGTTCGTTTTGTGGCGAATTTGCACTGAAATTGGCATTTTTATTGCAAAGTTTGGATCGGAAATTTTGTCATGGAGTGGAAGGCATGAGAACCTGTGAGCCCTTCTGGATCTGGACCACAATGCACATGTGCACACGACCCAGGCCTTCGTCGCGGTTACGTGCCTCCAACCAATGCTGTCAGTTCTCTACTGGCCTTCGTGGGGATTGATTCAACAACGCACAACCCTCCATCCTCCCATCATTTCATGAGCACCATGGATAGATTTGCCAAATCTGAGAAATGAGATTTTTTATGGTCGAGGACCAGAAAGAGATGGCAATTTGTTCATGTAGATGACAAAATGAGGATCTCCTTAAATGAAAGGAGGCCCACTATGGACTGGGCTTGCCCATCTTGTTTTTTTTTCTCTCTCTCAAAAAAAATATTCCCCGTGTCTCTTCCTTAGGCCTGTATCAATTTATTTTCATTATAATTGGGTGTTGCAGGTTCCTTGTGTCGAAGGGCCAGCGGATCCAGCTGGAAGAGTTAAACAAGAAGGCAGTTGGGAACGTTCATGAACATTGCATTTAACATCTTGAACATTTAAGGTACTTTGTCCGGGGACCTTTCTGAAGTGTAACGAAGAACCTCTCGTCCAAGAACCTACTTCATTTCTTCATACTACTGTTGGTAAGTCACACTTTCGTATATCTTGAAACTTGGGTCGACAGCCATGATGTGATCACAAAGGGTTTTGTTGATGATCCCTACGAATGCCGGATCAACCAGCCTTCCAGAGGGAAAGGGATCATCCTAATGAATGCAGGCTCTGAGGACGGATCCTGACGACCTGGAGCCTTCTATCAGCCAATGACATCTCTCATTCATCTCTCGGTTACCATCAGAACATAAACTCCGTGCTATACGAGGAATGGCTCGAGAACCTCATGCGGTCCTTGATGGGTTCTTCTGTGGTAGTCATGGACAACGCCTCCTATCACAACCGCCAAGTTGCTTTCCATTACCTGTTTACCTGTGTGCGGGATCCAGCTGTAAATTAAATTCATTTTTCGAAGAAGTTTAAAAGTCCTATTCGTCGGTTGCTACCCTTGGGCGGCTGCTCTGTAGCTCCGGAAGTACTGTTCTGTAGTTTAGTGGAACTTCATTGGAATAGTAAAAATGTTATTCCGGCTGGAATAGGAAAAGATCAAGCGACAAAACATCTAAAGAAAATTCGTTTTGGATGAGATGACCAAGAAGTATGGGGTCTATAACGAAACCCCGAAAATCGAAACCTCGAAGGAATTGAAACGGGGAATGTAACATGAACGGCGAACGACACGAAACGTCGAAAGGGACAAAACCTCGAATGTAACAAAAGGTTTAAAAAAACTGAAAGCCTAGAACTTGCACTCCCAGACCGAGACTGCTGCCCACGGTCATTTTTCCTTTCTCCTTTCAATGTCAAATCTATTTCAAATGACGAGGATTTTTCTCTTTCCATGCGCATGATTGTTGCGTTGACCTTGAAACTCATTCAGGACATCCTCATTGCCTACAAATCTCTTATTCCGCAAATTCCTGAACATGGAAAGGAGATTGCTACTCACTTCCGAGAATTTTACAATGATGGTAGGCGCATGCGAGGCCGTCCTCGCATTCCGATTTTCGCCTTCGGCATGTGGAATGTTCATGAGGCTTTGAAGAGCAAAGATCCTCGAACGAACAATTCGGTTGAAGGATGGAATCGCAGGTTCTCATTACTCCTGCCATCGCATTATATAAATTTGGGGGCCTTCTTCGAAATCCTCCGCCAGGAGCAGAGCATGTTAGAACGGGAATGAGAACGACTCCTCATGGGCCATGAACCGAGGCGCAGACGGAAGGACGTTCAGCGCGACTGCAGGATTCAGAAAGTTTGTAACGACTATGCAAGCAGAGATGTCTTGGACTGGCTAAGTTTTGCGCATAATCTGGAGTTTTGAACCCCTCCTTTGCTTTCAGATAAAAGCCTGGACATAAAAAAAATAGTGTCAATTGACTTTTTGATTATTCGAGTTTTGTCAGTTCTTTCTTTTAATGCATTCGAGATACTGGTACATTCGAGGTTTCAGTTTTCTTCGTTTTCTCGTGTTTCGGAAGTATGGGCATGTTGTCCTAAGACTCCCGCCCTATCATAGTGCATTGAACCCCATCGAGGTGATCGGGAGCAAGGTGAAGGGAAATGGACAAAAAATGAATTCACACCCTGGAAACGTTGCTGAGATTGTGGATGTGCTCAGGAGAGCATGTGATAATCACTGACAGGGACTGGAAGAACTACATCCAACATGTAAAAAAAGTAATTATTCAAAATTCTAAAAGTATATGGAAACTCTAATCCCTCTTCATACAGAGATTGCGACTGACTTGTGGAAAATAAAAAGGCAGGTCTTGAATTGACTGTAAGGTGACAAGTTTAATGTTCAATTTTTAAGTTTAAATGATTTGATGAATGTCACATTTTCTTTGCTTTTAATGAAAATAAAAATTCTTGCTTCAATGACACACTTCTCTTTGAGATATACCCGACGCCTTGGGGAAGACAATGAGGCCTTCTACACGGTCATTTGTCATTCCCCGGAGACCGAGGTAGTCAGCCTTTGAGGGTGTCCAAAGATGCAATTGCTTTATAATGTCTGTATAAACTGTATCGTATCCAGTGACTTGAGTTATTTTACTTTTTATTTGAGGCTTACTAGGATCATGAGATGGATAATATACTTGGTAATACTTGGTTTTCTTTGGTCAAGATTACCAAGTTTACCTCTTTTTTCCCACTTTTCATGGAGATCAAAATTACAGTTTTTCACTATGGTTAGATAGTAAAAAAAAATTGCCAAGGCCTTTCATTCAAATCCTATTGGATCAATTTTGTTCAAAATACCACCTGCAACATAGGAATGGTTTCAACTCATTCATATACAAGGGTGTATATGAATGAGTTGAAACTTTTTCCATATTTTCAAAGGATTTAATTAAATATACTGCTTAGTCAGTGAAATTATCTAGAGGCTTTTTTGCGCTTTAGCTAGAAAACCATGGGCAGGAATATGAGCAGCTGAATTTTTCCACTCTAGTTATGTCTTCACCTTGAAGTCAATTTCTTTTCATTTTTTATTATTAATAGTGCCTTTCCTTATGCAAATGCTGATATTGATTATTATCTTTGGCATATATATAATGAAACTGATATGTTGACGTCCTTGTTAAACAGATAGCTTGGATGAAGGAGGACCACCAAAGCACAAGAGACCTGTAATCACTGAGAAAGGGCCAAAATCTGAAATTGTTGTGGGAGTGGATGGTGAAGCAACCATTGTGAATGCACCTGGGAACAAACGGAGGCCCGAATCTAAAGCCAGTGATGATTTTTACTTTGAAACGTACAAAAAGCAGCTCAGGAAGTATTGAAGTGAACATGTACCAATATACCATGATCTTACTGAATGTCCTGCAGTGACGAAAGATTCATTGAAATCACTTTTTTCTTAATAGAAGTTCTTCCATTTCATAAACCTGCATTTCTATCATTTATTGAATGCAAGATTTAACATGTTTAATGGATAATAAACTATATATTTATTTTTCCATCTGTAGAGCATTTCAAAGCGCACTGAAAATCACAATGTGGATGTCGTGTGAAAGCCTTTCATGGCATCCCATATTTTAAATGAGGTGAACAACAATGAGTCTAATGAAGCTAAGGATTATTGTTGTATTTTCTTATAGATAGTGTTTGATAATATTAACAACTTGGATCACACGTTGGCTGCTGTATGTATTTTAGCTGGAAGCCTTGGCCGTCACCATTATCCTCATCATTTGACTTGAAGTTCAGGATGAATTGGCCAGAGTAACAGACGAGAAGATCTGTGGGGGAAATGATTTATCTCCTTTAGTTCGAATGCAAATTGTAGTACCACTATCTGAATATGTCTGGAGTTTGGCTTACCAGGGAAACTTGTAGCATTTCCATTTCCACAACGGACTGCAGGTGAAGCACCCAAAACAGTGAGCCTGTCTGCTAAAGGTGTCATCTTACCGCCTTCCAATAACAATAGTCCTAAGCATGACAGCTCCCTCTTAAACCATCGACACATGTCCTAAGGTGTAAATAGCTTAAGAGCTAACTACGTCTAGACCATCAGGTCCATTGAGTCTATCAATGACCTTGGTGAAGGTATCAACTTCGAAACTTAACAAGGGAGTCTGGGCTACATCATAACTTCCGTAACTGACCCTCGACGTTTTGCTCTTAAGGAATCATGAATATCCTTACTTACAATTTAGTTCATCTTTCCATAGAACACAATATCAACCATCTGTGAGAAGGTGAGCTAAGAAAATCCACTTGAGTGCAAAAACAATGGGTATATTAAATAAGAGATTGGAAATGTTCCTACATGTACCTTTGAGACGAGATTCCTTGGTGCAGTCAATCATGGTAGTTTTGATCTTCCATTTATAAGGTGTTGTGTCAGCTTGTACAAAAAGAGTAAAGGTGATGGGGACTGCACTTGTGTTCAGGTGAACATATACTAGAAAGAGAAATATGTATATCCTATTTCACTCCCTGATGTGATCAATGGCATGGAATCGATGAGCAGTGATAGAACTCAGAAACTCACAATGTTGGCCTGTGTTATTCCCACATAGTTCAACGTGGTCCAAATTGAGAGGATTGATCTCATGACCCCCTTCTATTACAAAGCTGTCATCGTCTCTACATTTGGCTGATTTTGTACCATCTGGCATGTTTGGTTCGGCTAGTTCAAAATTGTCGAAGTCCAGCCTTTGTAGAATAGAATGAACTCGTTTCAGTTGTAATTTGCAACCTGGAATGCACGGATTACTTCTTGGTTGCTGTAGTGAGGGAAAAATATGGTTCTCACCTGACTTGGCAGAAGTCCTTATGAGGGACAGTTAATTGGAACATGCAAGCCTTGTTCCTTGCTGTTTCTGGTTCAGGGTATTTGGGATTCTGGAAGTATGCGACTTGCTCACTTGTTGACCCCTGGCATGTCTTAAAGACTGATACCCAGAGGGGGAAAACTCAGAATCTGTACATGGATTGGGTAACATACACTGTATTATCAGAAATGAGGGAATTGAAACTCACAAATGCAGCACACTCCAAATCCTTGTGCACAAGGCTTTGTAGAGATGGTTCCACCCTTCAGTCTGCATTCTTTAGCAGTATAACATGTCCCCTCGTCTCCATTCTCACCCGTGCAGTTCGTATTTGCAAAGGTGATACGAGTGAACAGGTTCAGGACTGTGAGTCAGCATATCAATGTGAAGGGTCAGTCGTATTTCTTGTATATATGGTAATACATAAATCACACTGTACATACTACGAGTCTGGAACGAGTTCCCAGTTCATTGTACTCTCAATATTATTCATGGTTTGATATTTCAGGGTTAATGAATAGAAATATAGATGAGGGTATACGATTACGAAAATATACTCATTATATTTAAGCGCAAATTAATTATCCGGATAGGATACCCAAATTTATTTGTTAACTAAATGACAGGGAACAGGATATATTTTGTTTGATTGAAGTATCTTTTGGTTCTGGTTGCATTTAAATACCGTTTCAGTGGTAAGCTCCGGCAGGTCGTGCGTACTATTTTATCTAGACCCAAGTCAGTTCGTTTGCCCTAGGAAATAATCTTATTTTAGGGGTTTGCCGAATTCAGTGCGGGGAAGTAGTTCCCAAGTTTTTTTCTGAGTGATACTGCCATCTAAGAACATATTAGAGAACTGGAAGTATTATTACTGTGTTGTGGTAGCAGTTCATGAACGGAATATATTTGGCAGCGAAAAGTTAAAAGTGCGCTTATTTTTTAGTCGAATCGAATTTCGTTGTGTCCTTTATCGCGATTTCAGTTCTGACTCTTGAAAAATGAATTTGGGTTTTCAGTAGGGCTGTCTCGATAGTATTTTTTAAAAACATCGATGTATCGACCTGAACTATCGATAGTGTACTGATGCAATGGGGGGGGGGGGGGGCCGGAGGATTCAATCTTTTCTCGCTGCGATCGAAACACGGACCCCTATTTGTCTTCCATAATCTCACGCTTGTGATCGGGGGTGCAGGGGGAATGTGTGACCTTCGCTAGGACTAAAGAAACCTACCATGCCTCTAACTATCGAAGATGATATCCATTCATCGATGGATGTATCAGGACAGTCCTATTTTTTCTTATTGCCGTTCGGAATCAGCTGCCAAGCCCGTTCGCGTAATTTTTTTCTTTTTTTTTCTTCCTTCTACGCGGTCTTTGGGCATCGGCACCGGCGGTTGCCGAAACATCGGTACAGCCCTAGAATAAGCAACGTCCGTGTAAAAAATTCACTGAGTTTACCTCAAATAGAGATAAAATGCCCCAGGGCAAGTTAAAAATTAAGAAAATTAAGCCTGCATACCAAAAAGAAGGACGGGATAGAGAGGGGATTAACCAATGTACGTTTCAAAATTAAGGGAGTATAAGAACAGTCCACTTCCGCAGCATGCCCCTGATGAGATCGAGTCGAAGACTGAAACAGAGGAGAAAAAAATATTCTACGTCTTCCCCCCTCTCCTTCCCCACTTCCTGTCTCCAATCGGGCATGTTTTTTTTCCTTCCTGTCTTTCATATAGTCAGTCCCAGCATTTCCAGAATTTGATTGTGATAAGAAATTGCAAGCCCATGGTCACGCCGCTTCGTCCTTTCCCCGCCCGGACAGTCTGTATTGTACTGTTCTCGCCTCAATCCAATGGGACATTTCCCCTTTAAAATCTTTTGCCGATGCATCGCGATTATCGAAAAACTATCTTCAACCATCGATATATATATAATCGATATCGTTGCATCGATCTATCGTGACAGCCCTAATTTTCAGGTTTTTCTGATGGAAATGGCAGTGATGAAGAGTTTCTTTTAGATTCAGATGATTATTCAGCAAGTTGAGAATCAGAATCAGGCATTGAAAACGAAAGTAGAAATGAGAGAGAATTCAGTATTTAAAAAAAGCCTTTCGAAAATCTTACATTTCATACATGCTCATTTATCTAAATTCACACAAATGAAGCAGGACAGCCTTACAGCCTTGCTAGTCCTGAGAGGCCGAAGGTGAGGTGCAGTAGGTGCTGCTGGCAGAAGGCTCATATTTCATTGTATCTTTCCCTAAATTGTTCAATGATAATGTACGAAAACATCTTGGTTTTGTAGTTTGCATGGCATGGCAGAATTCATGCAGATTTTTTCTCTTAGAGTGTATTCAATCATGACTGCAGCTTATTTAGAGTATGCCCTAATGCTAAATTATAACTATAGTATTGATACTATCAATAGGAGTGGCAAAAAGGTTTTGTGACTGTGCATGCATCACAGAGCTAGCATTGAGGGTTTAACATGAAAAATGTAAGTGAGAGTGGTAGGAGACAGCAAAAGATGGGCAATGAAAAGTGACATAAGCTAGTCTTAGTACTACTAAGCCTGCTAATGAGTGTTTGAGAGCTTAGGCTATGACACATCGTCAGGTATAAAAAAAATGTTCGAATGCAGCAAATGCAAAAGTATGATTGCATGTGAAAGTGCGCAAGCTTATGAAAAATGGGCATACGCCGAAAATTGAAAAAAATGGAAAGTTTAATTCATTTTGCAGATTTAAAAAATATCCATCGTCTTCTCTTTTACTCCTCCCCCCTCTAAATGGTGCATTTGACCAGCGGTGCGTAAACTGGGTGAAACGAACTTTGGCCTTTACTTTTTTCTCGGAATCAGGGAGTTTTAGGTTTCAAAATTCAATAAGTAGAGGCAAAATGAATAAAAGCACTACAAATCTAGGAAATTCCAAGGAGAAAATCTATCAAATATTAAAAAAAAAACATTTTATATAAGTATAAGTAAGTATAGGTAAGTATAAGTAAGTATAAGAACAGTCATATTTCGTGTTATGTGAGGATTTAATTTTAATACAATATGCTGATTCTTACCCGCAATGTTGCGAGCAAATCTCTAATCAAATTATTATGAAACTACGAATTGTATCAGGTATCATCTGAACTAATTTGGAGATCGGAATTATCCGGTGAAAATTTGAAAAGTTCAAGAAAGTTATGTGAAAAAGAAGATCGAAGGGGCAATCACAAACCCTAACTTCAAACTACTACATACTGCATCTGTTAACGTTGCAGAGAAGCTGCCTATTCTACTGCATATGGATTACCAGGCCTGTTAATACACAGCTACAGGGGTTATTTCTTGTAAATTTGTTTTCTACCGCAACTCCACTACAGGACCATCTCGGCGCTTTTCCGCACGAGACGAAAATTGTACCTGAGCTCGTGGTTGGATCCTTTCTAGGACTTTTCATTGCTGCGAAAAAGAATCGGAAAGTGATCGGATGAAAACAAGCTAATCAAATACCATGGGTCTCACAGATTAGATAAGCTAAAAAGAGAGAAAACTTACATTTGGAGTCTCTGTGGTCCTCGTCGTCAGCCTTGAGGACAGACTTCCCATCACAAAGATAAACGAGGAGGAGGAGGAGGAGAGCTGGTTCGCGAAGGAAGCACATCTCAGTCAGACCGGGGTCATCGAAACTAAGCCCGCCGGATCCTCAGCTCTTCGTATATATATGAACCAGAATGGGAAGGAGGGAGTGCTAGTGCTTTTGACCTGGCCAAACAGAAGCAGTTGACTTTTGGTGCGTAGTTGTGATTTCCTTTGACCGACTTGTTTCCCTCTATCCCAATCGGGTTGACTCTCGAAAGTAACGGTGGTTTCTTCTTCCAGGTCAGGTACCCCTCACAAGGATCCACCTACTCCCAGGGTGCAAACCCAACTCTGTTTGCTCTCCTCGCTTTACAATCAAGGGACTAAACACTATAAAGGGCATTGGACTATTTATTCTTCCACATTGTTCCACCTTCGATATCGTCTGTTAACGGAAACGATAGGCGTGATACAGTTACACTTTCGCCAATACTTTTTGTCGTCCCTCTTTTACAGCATCCTGAGCTGAGTCCGCGTGCACCATGTCGACGATTTAATCCTTAGACCAACATGGATGCGTGGCAGCTTGCGTGGAATATCGCGGGAACGCGACACGGACACGACTGGAATTTCAAGGGAATTCGAAGTCGAGCCATCGGCACGCCCAATCATTTACAATATTCACAAGTTTATTGAGGCAGTTTAGACCGTATAACTTACTGATATTGGGAAAATCTGTCACCTACCATTCCATGGTGAAGATTGAGATGATGCGCCTCTGCCATTTGCTCCTTGTACGCGACGGCGGACATGTGGAGCCTTGAAAAAATATGTTCAAGGACTCAGAAAGAAAGGTTTCCGAACATCCATTATACAGGGTGGGCCAAAAATATACCGGACAGTTTTCTACGATACTCTACAGTACACTTCACTTATTGCATATACAGTTTTAGATATTCGGGAGCTCATATGAACAAGAAACCAAAACTGCATTGCCGTGCACTCGGACGCAGACGGCATGTGACCTTGAGCCGCCGGCCTGTCCATCCCCACTGCTACTAAAACAACCCAGTTCTTGTTTGTAGTTCATATGAGCTCCTGAATTTCTAAAACTGTTGAATATATTTTAAATATACGCAAACCATTTTAAAGCTGATATATTCCTCTTTCAAATGCTGCAAGCCGCATTAAAATATATGCATTGAGTGCAATAAAGCGTTTCGTTGATAACTGTCCGGTTTTTTTTTACCCACCCTGTAGTAACGCTCCCCCATGTCAATATGCCCATGTCTCTCTCACTGAGCTCTCTCTTTCCCAGCGCCATGCCTGCTTTATTCTTACAATCCCTTACCTTTAACGTTCGCTCTGAAATATACGAAATATTCATCGTTCAAGGGACAGAACCGCCCGACACAGTCGGTGACGGGAAAATAGTCCTGACCCAGTGTGAATTACTTATACTCGATTCTCCGACCTATGAGAAGGTATTTAATGAAAATTAGGACTTGGAAGTCACGAGAAAATCCTCAGAAGCTCGAAGCACTTGGGTACAAAACTCTTTATTTCATCCTTGTGCCGAAGCATATTTGCAATTAGGATGCCTTTGTCGCAACTTTTTTATTACGGTCATTCAGCTGCTATTGTAATGTTTTCTCACATCTGTTGCATCAGGCATCAGGGCTGTTATGTTCCTCTTAATTTCCTTTGTGAGGGCGACGCCTTTGAGGTGCAGAAAAATGTGGGAGGGGAAATTGACGATCTCGTTGGAAAGGGGTCGTGGACCCAAAAAGTTTTGGGAATCCTTAATCTAAAATTAAACGCATCAGCACCGTCGGTCTGATGAAGAATCGCTTTTCAGAGAGGGCATGGCACTGTTTGCTTTTCAATACCTTCACTGTAGAATCGCTTATTTTTATATCGGTTCCCCTTAAATTGTCAAAATAAAGACCCTGCCGCTCTTCCCTTGGAGAACATTAGATGAAATTTCAATACCTGATTTCGATACCCTAATTTCGATATTTCCTAATGATGTAGATGCAGTTTTCCCAAGGAAAGGAATTACAGTGACCCTGGAACGTGATTTTTCCAACAACGTAGAAGGCTGCAATGCCTAATTCGCATGCACGCAATGAGATGGAAGAGGATTCCCCACCCTACCCTTACTGGGCTTACTGGCGCCTCTTTTCTTTCTTTGCATGCATCCGAGGACGACCTTGGTGCCCCAGTTCGCAACCGTAGCGTGGATTCACTATTTCACACTTGAGAATTAGTTTGCCGAAGGCTCTCTCTGTGGGACTGCCCCTAGGCATGTTCTGAGTCTTCACGTAAATTCCTTCGCGGAATGCTCTCGTCTTTCCTCTATTGCATCTGTTGATGCACCAAGGCAGAAAGTCTGCTTTTCCAGCCTTGAGAAAATGCACTTATAAAGTTTTACTATGACGAGGAAAATTCACTTTCCACTGGCAGCATGATTCGCAAACATGAAAATATGGAAATATTATTTGATTTCCTAAGTTTAGGACAGAATGCAATTTTGCAAATTGGGCTTGAACTTAAAATTAAATGCCGTCGAAGCGCGTTTTTTGTGACCCTGTGAAACTTTTGAGGCTCATTTTCTCTCCAGTTAAAACCGAGAAAGCATCTTCGAGCGTTCGACATGCGAGCGATGGTTACATTCTTACTGGAATTCTGGGGAGGAATCGATGCAAACAAAATAAAAAATTGTGAAACTTAAAATCATCAGGATTCTGCTGGACCCATAATTCACTGACGCCTGCCCGGATAATATAGCTTACTAAAAAGAAGGAAAAAAGGCGTGTTCACAGTTCAGGAAAGGAGATTCAATAAACCTGAGTCCCTCTGGAGTAGAAGGCCCCTTCTCGCCTCTCGACGAAAAGGAATGGGAGGACACGGAGTGTGTGGGACGGGAGTGCCTGAGGGGCTAGACAGGGCGAGGAATCTGAGCGGGCGAACGCGTTTTTTTTTAGGTACTATCTAATATATTCAATACTTGCGAGTTTGTTTGCCCTTCGGGCAAACAAACTCGCTGTGGTCGAGCCTTCGGCTCTCCATTACCTTGGATAGCGATTAATTCATTTATTCTTTGCGAAATGGCAAACAC
>CAJPEV010001401.1:2552-51129 GCA_905338385.1 Darwinula stevensoni
GAGCTCTCCAATAGTGAGAAATGAATCAGATAATGATAGGTGAAAAAAACAAGAAGGGGTTCTAACCGAGTTTGGAAAGGGAAAGGCCAAGAAGGCACGTACCGAGGGAAATCCTTGCACTCTTTCCTGGTGTGCTCTTTTATGGGTGCAGGGGGACCCGGAAGGAAGATTTCCGGCTGGGAAGCAGAACGGTTGAAAAATCAAAAATTCATTTGATGGCATTCTTATTATAAAAGGAAATCTCATTTTAAAAAGGAACTAACTTCTTTTTAAATGAAGACGATGAGAGAAATGTTTGTTCCGTGAATGCATACGTTAGCTTTTTATTGAGGGCATTTCAAAAGAACAAAAGTTGTTCGTCCTTCCATAAATAAACATAAGTCTAGGATCCGCATAAAGGAATGCCATGGTCGTTGCTGGGATTCTTCAGTGTTTTTTCGGTGCACGGCTTGGAAAGGAATCTTTGGATCTTGGCAGCATTTTATTATAAAATGCATTCACCGCATCTTACCCATCCGACTTTGAAATCAATCATTTCTGTCATTGGTTCGACGTAGGCCAATATGAAGTGGTCTGAACGCCGACCGCAATATCCGGCATTTCCCCATTGTACCTCTGGGAATGCCTGATGAAAAAGGGAAGTGAATGAAAGGAATTTTGGTAATATGAATGCATCCATAGGACTTTTATTGCGGCTATGTTATCCGACA
Source organism: Darwinula stevensoni (assembly GCA_905338385.1). NCBI lineage: Eukaryota > Metazoa > Arthropoda > Ostracoda > Podocopida > Darwinulidae > Darwinula > Darwinula stevensoni. Next base: position 3,263 of record CAJPEV010001401.1, read on the forward strand.
CCGAATAAAAGGTTTTCGTCCTTTTGTAAAATACGCGTAATTATTGGTTCCTCGTGAAGGAATGCCAAGGTCCTTGCTGGTACTCATCGAGGAGGAAAGAAGGTGAAGGAAAGGGAATGAGCATTCCTTTTTTGTCTGGGCAATGCGAGCCCACCCACGTAAGCATCATCCACTTCCCTGTTTAACGTACTGTTTTATGAGTTTCGAATGTTTTGGAGAAAGTGTATCGTATCAATTATAATTTAGTTCGAATGATAATTTCGTTCGAAAATAATTCACAATTTAGTTTCAGTAGGAAAGCGATGGTCTGTGATTCGATACCATTTGGCGAATAGATGCCATTGGTTTGATGCCATTTAGCTAGTTGGTGCCATTGATTTTATGTGTTTGATTACTTTGACATCGTTGGGCAAAATAATAAATCATGAATTGTCCGCATTCATGAAAATGTCACATTTTTGGGATTAATAATGGCGCAGCATTTGAGTGTAAACCAAAAACCGATTAGGGGTTTTTCCATGGAAGGGACACATGCATTAATAAAACCAGCAAGGCGGGGGTCTGCATAATTTATGACCCTGCCGCACATGTGTCGCTGGATTGCACGTCTACTTCCTTAAGTGGGAAGAAGTAGTATTCTTCTCTCGACCTCAGGAAACAGAAGACAGAACCTGCGAACACGTCTCTTTCCTAAAACTCATTTTGGATAGAGTCTTAGTCAAAGCATGCACCAAAAGTTTTCCTTATTCCCGTATAAAGAAGTGCCCTGAGATATCTGAGATAGGTTTACCTCAAAGTCATTTCTCTGCAAGAGCGTCCAAGACAGAAGATAAAGGAATCCACGAGAGAAGAATGCTACATCTTCTTACCGAAGGAAGTAGAAGTGCAATCCAGCGACACATGTGGGGCGGGGCCATAAATTATGCAGACCCCCGCCTTGCTGGTATTAATAATGCATGTGTCCCTACCCCTAATCGGAAAAACCCCTAATCGGTTTTTGATTTACACCGAAATGCTGCGCTATTATTAACCCCGGTCGCCTTTCCGTCGTAATATCTGGGTTTCGAAACCCAAAATATCCTCCCTGAATCTTATAGGTCAGGAGACCTATGAGGCCTTATAGGGATCCTATAGGATCCTTTAGGTTCCTATAGGTTTTCCGTGTTTTAACAACTTATAGGAAAGTCTATGGGTTTCCTATTGGACCTTTCTGTAAGGGACTTGTCTTTCACCTTCCCAAAGGATGGACTGGAAGCCAAAGGGAACCCTGGGAAGTGAAATTGAAGAATGTATTCATATCCGTCCTTGATCATTACTGAGCGCAGGAATACAAGGGTTCAAATTAGGATAGGATAGCATATTAGAATACCTTCTACTGCGAGTGCTCTGCTTTCTTCTTCATATATCTGTGGGACGGAAGTGGTTTCCAAAGATGCTCGCTGCTTCATCCGAGAAACTTCACCACTTTTATGTTTGCCTCATCTGGTGCCTGATTGTGCTCTCCCACATTCTCAGATTTTCCGGAATCCATCCTGAGAGTTGCATGAAACCCAACCCTTCGACAGCACCAATATTCTTTTGAAAGTCCTCTTTTCTTCAATATACTGTATACTGAAATCCCTCCTGGATGTGTATGGGCTTCCCCCCTTACGGAACAGTCCTATAGGAAACCTATAGACTTTCCTCTAGGTTTTTGAAACACGAAAATCATATAGGATCCTTCAGAATCCTGTAGGATCCTATAGGGTCTTATAGGTCTCCTGACCTATTGGACCCGGGGAGGATATTTTGGATTTCGAAATCCAGGCATTACGACGGAAAAGGCGACCGGGGTTAATATTGGCACAGCATTTCGGTGTAAATAAAAGACCAATTAGGGGTTTTTCCATGGTAGGGGGTCGTGCATTATTAATACCAATACTGCGGGGGTCTGCATAATTTATGACCCCGACCGACATATGTCGCTGGATTCCACGTGTACTTCCTTCGGTAGAGAGAAGTAGTACTCTTTTCTCGACCTAAGGAAATATAAGACAGAACCTGCGAGCACGTCTCTTTACTGAAACTCCATTTCAATAGAGTCCACTCGTTTTCGTACGTGGTTTTCAAAAGGAATAAGGGCATAATTCTTCACGGGACTCAATGATTCTATCTGGAAGATGGGGGTGACACAGAAGGAACTGTTGAAGTTTATTGATTGCTACAATGAGGCAAGGCGAGACATTTGGGGACGTACAAAACTCTCTTGTGAGAGATGATTCCTTGGGTAAGGGGAGGGCACTTTTGTGCCCTTTGAGAAATGTGAGAACCCACTACTTCCATCTAGTGGCCTAGAGGAGAACTTCAACGGGAACCCTATAGGCCTATAGGGTTCCATATAAGTCCTATAGGGAACCCTATAGGTCCTATAGGTCCTATAGGGAACCCTATAGGTCCTATTGGGAACCCTATAGACCCTATAGGGAACCAATAGGCCTTATGAGGAACCCTATTGCTTCTATAGGGGGCTCTATAAGTTCTATAGGGAACTCTATAGGTTCTATAGGGGACTCTATAGGTCCCGAACTGAACTCTATGGGGCATAAAGTATCCTATAGGATTCCTTTAGGATTCTTATAGGAATATACAGGAATCCTATAAGACATTTTCGTAAGGGCCTGCATACATGAAAGTCATGCCGCTAGTCACAAGTCGACCTCTACAACGACAAAATCCCCGGAACTTGTAAAGTCACGTGTCATACCTTTCGATGTAGTAGGAGCCACCTGTCGCATTGTCCCAGACGTACTTGGTGCTTCGTCAGCCATTTTGTCATGAATACGTCCTGACCTCCTGATGTGGACTTCGAAAGTGTTTCGTTTAATCCTACTTTTATACCCGAGAATACTTCCGGAAATACTGGAGAGCAAGTTCTCATTTTCCCATAGGCGAAAACGGAGGTATTTTGTGGGGAAGTGAGAAGGGGCATCGCATTTCCCCACTGTAGGGTTTTGCGTTTCCTCTCGTTCTTAGGGGCTATGATTTCTTTCGCATTTCGGCAGATGTATCTGCTATCTTTATCATGCGACACCTACTTCTCCTTATAGGAATCATGTATTCCAGCGTTGCCGCTCTCCGTCGCAGGGAGGAAGTGCTCATGCCTCAGGTCAGGTGGCAAAATGAGAATGTGGTTGCAAAATCGAGGCACCCTCTGGCCACACTTTTTCAAGCTACTCTCTTCTCGTTTTGTCAGAAACAATGGCTGGTTATTCACCTGTCCGAATCAAATGTTTTGCCATGCTTTAAAACGATTCTGCCAAACACCTGAGCTCACGAATTCACTGTCACCTAGCAGCCTTACCAGTTCCTGCGCCTTCACTTTCAGCATTGGCCCACTAATCGTGATGTTTGTGCTTCTTTGGACCTTGAACCACTTCAGGCCTCTTTGAAGGCCTAAAGGCCACTTTGAAGGCCTCGTCAACGTCAATTCGAGCAGATCGACGAAATTACTTGTTCTATGGCATGTCCTTCTCGTAAGCACGGATTAAGCTTTCACGATTTCTCCAAACTGTGGAAACAGATGAAATAGAAACTCCATGTTCACTTGCGACGTCAGTTTTACTTCGCCCACTTTCTATTGAACGAATTATACACACAAGACCTTCGCCCTTCCAGGTCGAGCCTCCCTTGCGTATCCATCCATGTTGCCAAACGGACATCCGCCTGTGTTCTTTGTTGTATGCAATTTCCGGCATGAAAACGGCCACGATACAGAACACCTCCCAACACGACCTCGGCAAGCCACCGAAATCAGCGATGGGAGGCTTCAGAGTTTTTGGAGAAAGACAATTTATTTTCTAATGGAAAGAGGGGCTGCGAGAAAGCAAACCTCTCGGTCGAGCCAAGAAGACGATAGACTACCGGTAAATACCGGTTCATATATTGAGAAAGGGAAGGATTTTCCAAAATTTTGAAAACGATCTATTCCGCATGATTCCCATGACTCCCATTTAACCCTCTCCAGCTGCTCCTGGATGGAGTTCCTCGAACGAACGAACCGGAAGGGAACGGGCGCCGTGAAGAAGCTGTTGGAATGTGGTGCATTAAAGCGGAAAAAAAATCGAAATCAGTTGGAATCGTCTGGTGATCGAATGAGTAAGGAAAAAATGCGTGTTTCCTCCTTCTCGAAATGGACGGTAACCCCTTACCCGCTATTCAACCATCTGACCTTAAATCGCTTGTCCTTGGCGAACTAATGCAATACCGTCCGAAGGCAAAAATCTGAGAAATAACTAGGCTAACGTAGGAAGAAGGAACAGGGGAAACAGGGTGCTAAAAGAGGATGTGAGACGACATCCTGTTGCATTACATTATCCTGTAACGATTCTTTCGAACTCGATCGTTTTACTCATCAGCTATAAATCCCGCTCGAAGCATTGACCCTTTCTTTGGTGTTTTCCTTGCATGTTTAAGGGGTTTATCGTCGCGAAGATTCATGTAACATTCCCGGTTAGGGGAAATCTGTGAATTCCGCAATGACTTTGGATCCGAACCAATTCCTCTCGTGCTTCACCGAAGCTGACAGCGTCTGTGTGGACAGGACAATGTTGTATCATCCCTCCAATGAAACTTGAGTAAAAGACAATTCTGATGACTCGAATGAAGGAATGATATCTCTCATTAGAATGTCCAGCGTTAGAATTTCACGCGATAAACTTCCCTGACCCTACCTCCATCTAGTGGCCTAGAGGAGAAATTTGCCTACCGGTGATTGGGATTTCCCTAACGGCGGAACGCACCCACTAATGCGTATGTGAAAGGCTGAAAGCAAAGTGGTCTATCTGCAAAGAAAATTCCTTCCTGGAGCTCCACATGGAATGAGTGAATATTCCAGTGACTGTCATGTAAAATGTAAAATGTGTGAGAAAGTGGTATGTTTGGATAGAGCAATTCATCCTTTACTTATTCCCAAAAAACGACAATTTCCTACGAAAGGAACAAGGTTCTATGAACACAAAACCAACAACAATTTTTTTCTGAAATGTTTTTGCAGGTAGACCAATTTACCTTTCAGCCTTTCATGCATCGAAAGTGTGTCTGTTCGAAATTTGAAAGTTGCGTCTCTTTCGAATAGGATGAGACGGAGATGACTGGAGTGAGTACAGGCGAATGCAGTACTCAGTACTGGAGTAGTACTAAATGACCCTACAATGACTTGTGGAAGCTTCGCTGGCAAAAAGGAAAAAAATATTTCGAACCCCTTTGAGGTACGTTCCAGGAACGTTATTCCAACTGCTTTCGATCGCTCAAGAATTTGAACATTCGAATAGTCAAGAAACGGTCCTGAGAACATTCATGGAACGTTTGTTAAGCATTCCTGTGCCGTTTGCGATCGTGTAGGAAGTTGAGTAAAATGCATTGTCATCATATTTGAATTGTGGCTATGCGTTAGAAGTAACGATCACCATGCGTTGCTACTTAAAATATGTGGAATTCATGCATGTTTTCAAATATTTACTCATGTTATGACGGAGCGAATCAAGCTGCGACCTCTAATAAATGATTGCAGGCGAATTACATGAAAAAATACGCAGAACTATCGCCTTCGGCGGGAGGAAAATGCGGACAACGACACAGAGGGCCTCAGACTTACGGTCATAACATGGTTATGCGCACCCTCGAAAGTCAGCCAATGCTTTTTCTCCGCATCGCATAAATGGTCAAACCTCAAGTCCCGGAAAATTTCGCGGCAGACAGAGTCCAGAGTGGAGGTGAAAGAGGGGGGGGGGGAGGAATTGGGGAGGGAAAGGGAGTGCGAAAACTGCCATTATTCAGCTTCTTCTCCGAAGAAAATGGAGTGACCGGAGAGATCCAGACGATATTCGCCCTCGAGTTCACCCTGGAGACCATGCACTTCCTCCAAGACGTCATCCTCCAAGATCATCTACTGCACCAGAACCATCTGCTCTCTGGCAACCCCTCAATCACGCAGGTGAGACGCCCATCCAGGCTTGACCTCCTTCAATTCCTCAAACCAATAGGACTTCGTGAAGCCTCGACGTCGAGAAGAAGCCAGTGAAATAACAGGAATTCGCACGAATACCGCCCAATATCAATTGGATTCGACCGGCAAATCCATGACAGGAGAAAAGGAGCGGTATTTCCTCGTTCGGAAGGGTTGAGGAGACCTATGTCTGTCCTAATCTCTATTCGTCCCTACGGAGTAAAAGTGGGATAACCTCATTCCAGAGATGCGGATGCTAATGTCATTATGACTGTTCAATGGTCGAGGTCGTCGAAGTGTGCTTTGCAATTTCTCTGCAATTGCGCAATCGACGATCAGTGAACAGTGAACAAGAACCCTGAACGCCATTAACATCATATTTCCATGCTCAACGAGCTTCAAGCGTTAAAGCCTTTCACCTTAAACATAATAACGTCCAAAAGAAACTTTATCAGGCTAAAAAAGCCAGCCTGACGGAAAGGTCCTATTGGATTTTCAAACACAAAAAACCAATACATTCCTATAGGATCCCGATAGGGTCGTACAGGACTCTCGACCTAAAGAAATGGCCAGATAGATCCTACTAACACAGTCTTTTAACTGAAACTCCTTACTAATGGAAATTACTTTCTGTCGTACGTGGATTTAAAATGGATTTTGGGCATATTTCTGGCCTGGACTCCATGATTCTATCTAGAAAATGGGGATGACAAATAAGGAAGTGTCGACGTTTATTGATTGCTACAATGAGGCAAGGCGAGACATTCGGGATGTACAAAACTCTCTTGCGAGAGATGATCCCATGGGTAAGGGGAGGACACTTTTATGTACTTTGAGAAAAGCGAGAACCCAATACTTGACCGTCTAGTGACCTAGAGGAGAGATTCAAACGGAACCCTATAGGTTCTATAGGGAACCATATAGGTCCCAAACTGAACCCTATGGGCTTATAGGGTTCAGTTTGAACCTATAGGATTCATACATGTTCCTAAAGGGTTCCAATGTATTCTTAAAGGAATATACAGGAATCCTATTAAGCGTTTTTGGAAGGGTGCAGACGATATTCGCCTTCGAGTACATGCTGGAGACCATGCACTTCCTCTAAGACGTTATCCTCCAAGATCATATACTGCGCCAGAATCATCTGCTCTCGAGCAACTCCTCAATCTCGAAGGTGAGACGCCCATCTAGGCTTGACTTCCTTCAGCTCCTCAAACCGATATGGTTTCGTGAAGCCTCGACTTCGAGAAGATGAAATATCAGGCATGCGCACAGATACAAACAAAAAGTCAATTGCAGTCGACGGAGATTCAAATGATTGGAGGGAAAAAGCGGAATATCCTCGTCTAGATGGGTTGAGTACTCTTTTTCATCGCTATTCGTCCCTCTGGCGCTGAAGTGCGCGTTTCCACGTTCAGCGTCATGATGACTGTTCAGCGGTAGAGGTCGTCGAAGTGTGTCTTGCAATTTCTCTGTAATTACGCAAGCGACGGTCAGTGAGCAGTGAAGGGGAACACTGAACCCCTATAGCATTGTATTTCTGTGCTTGACGAGCTTCAAGCGTAATAACATTTCACCTCAAACTTACTAGCGTCAAAAAGAAGCTTTATAATTTAGGTAGTGTAAGGCTCGCCCACGTAGAAGTTGTCAAAGCCTTTCATCTAACATTTTTTGAACGTCAAATCCCGCCAGAACATTATTAGAGTGTACTCGCCACCTTTGAGTGCCGAGTAGACGTCCCAGGTCATGAATATGCAAATGAGGTTTTTCTCCCTGTCATATGTAAACCCCCGATTCATATCCGTATAAAACGATTTCATTCTATTATGCATGTCATACCGTCTCTAAAAGAAAGGCTAGCGATATGCTCTATTCTCGGAATTCAGGAACCCTTACTTCTTCCATGGCCCCCTCGCCCTTCAAGGGCGAAGCTATTAGTTTTCAGGCCTTTAACTTTGGCAATGATGGATCGCAGTAATTCCCATTCTCCGAATTACCAGGAGTTCAGGTTAAAAGTTCAAAACAAGATCTGAACCGAACAAATGGATTTTCCCTTCAACGACACTAAGTTTCCCCTTGACAAGTAAAGGGTGTCTTTTGACTTTTTTCTAATTTTTTTTTTTGCAGATGGAAAGTAGGAGGCATCAATGAGTGCTTAAAAGGGGAAGGACCTCTGACGTATAACTCGAAATATCCTGGCTATATTATTTTATTTCAAGAGAGTGAAAACATAATACTCTCGTTTTCCAATGTTGGAAAATAATTTTCTAACCCTCTGTCGTCATTTAAGGTTGTTCGCGGCACTCCCTACGTTTTGGAGTCCCACACAAGTCCATCCTGCCAGATTTCGTGGCGGTAATTGCGGCATCTTCATCTTCCTGCAAATACTTATCGCTTGTCCTATGTTCTTAGCTGATTGTTATCGGGTATTTCCTTGGTCCTTCGCCCGATTGGGCGATTCCGCAATGTTTGCACTGCTGGTATTTGAAGAGATGAATGTTTGACTAAATGCATGAATCACCTCTTGTTCTGTCGTAAATATCTGGGAGGACTGAATGGACGAGCCTTACGTGAATGCCGGATGATCAACGTGAGAAAATGCGCAGAACGATCATCTTCGGCTGGGAGAAATGCGGAAAACGACGCAGAGGACCTCGGAATAAGATTATAAATAGCTAATGCGCGTCCTCGAAAGGCACCCAGTGCTTTTTCGCCTAAACGTCGCACCTCTGGTCAAGGTAATTTTCCCTGCGCCAGAGAGATTCGATATTGGAGGGGGGGGGGGGGGGGAATCCAACTGGAAAAAAGTAACTCGAGACAGAGACAAGATCTAGGAAAACATGAAGTAATTTTTGACTGACATTTAAAAACAATTGAAGTTTTATGTTTGAAATATATCAATTTGCCGATGTTGCCATCAGTAATTCGCCTTTCCGAAAATTACATTCTCCTTTTTGCAATCGTGATTCATGCGCCAGTTACCTTAATATCCATGAGCTTGAATTCACGTGATTCCAGTGGAGCAATCAAAGCCTGAAAATGCAACTTGAAGTCTATCAGCCCTCTATTGCTACCAGGATCCGTCATGCTCCAATTCCAATTAAAGGATACGGAGAAGTTAATGGAGTCAGTGAACATTTTTTGCCCGGTACGGGAACTGAAAATAAAAAAACCTGGACACAGAGATACCATTCGGTAATATGTCAATTCGATTTTTGATAAATTCTGCAAATCGGAAAATTTTTCAGCCCGAAAGAAAGAAATTCTCATTAATTGGCTTCACAAAAAAACGCGCAAATGCACTTATATTCGCTAAATTCACCTTAGTTCGTTAAAATTCGCCCAATTGTATAAATACATTCTCTGTTTAAAAAATACATTTCGGTAGTCAGATTTCTTAAAATGTAATTCATTTCCCTTTTGTCGTCATGTTAAGCTTCAAGTTGAACGTGGGAAAATCAACGAGAAGAATTTGACTTGAAATATCATAAGTTTAATTTTAAGTCAATTTGTTTTTTGAGAGCGACAATTATTTTTTAAATTATAAATTCCTGTTTTGATCTCGTCGAATTACCACATGTGTAATTGCCTCTACAATTATCATGCGAAATTGATTTATTGTGGTTTATCTTCTTCCTCGCAAGTCATTTGTTCTCCGATCTCGACATACATCCGTTCTATACCTCGGGTGAATCAATGAATCCGGATGAACCGTCACACAGAAAAACCGTCCATTGGATGGATGTTCCACAGACCATCCGTCCAATATTCTTTGCCGACCAACCATTGTTTCCTTCTATTTTTCTTCCTCAAAGAATTCCCATACGCTTAAAATGAACAGAGGGCTTCATCATTCCATTTTCTCACCAAAATCAAATGATCGAATCAAATGGTTTTACTCCGTCTTGTAGGCACACCTTCATCGCGGACAGAAGCGACTCAGGTCATGTTCACATTCAGATGAACGTATTTCATTCTCGTAATTTATCAGGGAGTCATCCCCTTACAAAACGTCCACCCCTTTTCCAACTGCTCAAATAACCTGGTGGGTATGGGGCGGATTTGAAACCAGGTGGCTTTTTCCCCCGGTGGAAATCTACCAATCCATTCACGCACTTGGGTTTCGAGTCAGGTGGATTTTCCCTAGGGTGGACATCGTTCTAACAAGTGGAAATACCACCTAGGGGGACAACTACTTGGTTCCAAATCCACATGGGAGGTGGACGTTTCGTAAGGGTCCCCTTGTCGTCACTCCGATGTCAACCAATGCTTTCGATCACATATGATGCTATCCGAGGTCATCTGATGTCGTCTTCCCATTTTCTTTCTTTCCCTTCTTCCCATTTGGATTACCTCGATTACGGGGTTGTTAAGGACTCTTTGGGCCAGTAGTTCTGCGCAAAGCGAAAACAAGTGGAAGGAAAAATTTGGCGCAATCCTCATCGAGCAGGAATGCAAGGATTCTAAACGGAAAGAACCATTGCGCTGAAACCTTCCTCAAGTACCCTTCAAACGGTCCCGGTATCGCCGTGCCATTTTATACCATTGTATTACCATTGGGGAAAAACCAGTTTCGGGATTAGCAGAAGATTTTCATGCATTTTCTCCGACCGCATAGAGGGCATGCCACCACGGCAAATCTCGAGTTTTTGCTGAATCAGAGAGTGTAATCACTTCCCACTCATCGCCTTACCAATGCCTTACCGAGGGGAACCCTGCATGAAAGACTGCCGTGAAACATCCAGCACAGCACATTACCAGGGTAGAATGCAGGAGAAGCGAGCAAGACAAATCCTTGAAAAGGCGAAAGGCCAATACTTCATTTATCATTATAGGTTGAGCCTGCTTTGAGGTTTCTTACATGCTGTAAGACGGAAATCCGCCTACATTCTTTGCTGTATGCAATTTTCTGCCTAAAAACGACCACGATGAAAACACCTCCGATACGAACTCGTCATTACACCGAAATCAGAGATAGGAAAGCTAGATCGTTTTGGGAAACAGGGAAAAAATCTTATTTTTTTTGGAAAAGTGGGTACGAGAAAGCATTCCGCACGGTCCAGTCACGAAGTCACGAGATTAAGGGCAAAAGCCGGTTCATCTCTTGGGAGTGAAGAAGAGAGAAAATTTTTCATTAAAAAAAAATTGACTGTTGAACATAATCAATAATAATACATGAAACGAAGTAGTCTACAATCGTACCGCAGTTGCACAAGATTTGGTACATTCCGGAAGAGCTGCCTTTAGAAAACTACTACTAAGGTTCGTCTAAAAAGGCGAGTCTCAACACTTTTGACGGTAATAAGTCGGAGAAACGGCCTCTTTCCTCTCGTTGGCCTCTCTAGCAGACGGTAGTCACCCTCGAGTTTATCCTGGAGACATTAAACTTCTTCCAAGACGTCATCCTCTAAGATCAACTGCTCCCCTGCTACTCCTCAGTCGGGAAGGTGAGACGCCCATCGACGCTTGACCTCCTCCAACTCCTCAGACCGATAGAGTTGCGTGAAGCCTCGACGTCGAGATTAAGCCGGGGAGCCTCCCAAAATCAGTTGCAGTCGACGGGCATTTCAATGGTCGGAGGAAGAGAGCGGAATTTCCTTGTCTCGAAAGTGTGAGTACTCCTTTTCATTGCTATTCGTCCCTCTGGCGGAAAAGTGCGCGTTTCCCCGTTGAACGCACCATTCAACTTGGGATGACCTCGTTCAGAGATGCAAATGCCAATGTCATGATGGATGTGGTGTGCATTGCATTTTCTCTGTAATTGCGCTAGCGACAGTCAGTGGACAGTGAACCCCATGATATCATATTTCTGTGCTCCACGATCATCAAGCTTAATCACCTTTCACCTTAAATATACTAGCGTCCAAAAGAAATTTTGCGAGACAAAAAGGGCTCGCCCACTTAGTAGAAGTTGTCGTAGTGTTACATCTACCATATGATGAACGAGTCAAATCCCGCCTGAACATTATATGCATGTTTTCGCCACCTTTGAGCACCCACCTTTGAGCTCCCAGGGCATGAAAATGGAAATAAGGATTTTCTCCCGTCATATGTAAACCACCGATTTCAATCGGTATGAAGCGTGTTCATTCTGGTGTGCATGTCTCTCTCCAAAGAAACACGTGAGAGATATGCCGAGGCAATCGTTGGATGATGGGACATGGCGATTGGTGTGTTCAAACAAGGTGTGACGCGACCTGTTACGTTTCTCAACAATGTAACGTATCTTTTGGACGCCAGTATAGTTACTCGATCGTATTACGTAATAGCGTGTTGGGGATTCGCGGGGATTCACATAATCTTTCATTTCCTTGACATTCCAATCGTGAGATAATGCTGTTATTTTTCAAGACTCACCTGTTGTTCACTCAACTCTCCGCTCTCATGTCCCTTCATTTCTAAGAGACGCCCAACTCATCACCTCAATATTTCACCACCCGTTCTTCGTCGAGCGGACAGTCGAATAGACATCCAGGAAGTATGCGCATTCTACACTCGCTAGCCGATATATCCCGCAGCTCATGGAGGGGAAATGCAAGGACGAAGGGGAAGGCGGCGCTGGAGAAGTTCGGCTACAACCTGGAGAGGAATAACTGGGTTCTGGTGAAGAGTTACTCAGAGGAAGAAATCACCATCAAGTCTGTATATGATGTGGGGACGAAGGATTATTTCCTATATTCAGAAGTGAACTTTTTTCATATTTCTCGAGTAACTTTATAATCTGATGCAAGAGGAATTTCGATTCGAGCAAATAATTTTTTTAGTTTCTCGCTGCTTACCTACAAAATGTATTTTGGCTAGAATTCTCTTGTGTATATCCACAATGTCATACATAAAGTCAAACGAACGAGGTCCTTTGGAAATTCCTGTATAATTTTGTCCTGCATGAGTTAATCTAGGGACATTTCTATCTTAATCTTACCCCTGCCTCACATGAAAAAAATATTGCAAATTCTCTGAGAAGTCTCTATGACATATCCTATAGCCTTTTGACTCTTCGACAGGCGCATGGCTCCTGCAAAGAAAACAATTTCCGAATATATGGATTCCACCCCGCAGAAAATAAATAATTAATGGTCAATTGCATGGAGTTCAGGTTATCTCCATTACGCATGCTTTCACTTCCGTTGCAGGCCACAATGGACTTCGAGAGCGAATGGCTGTTCCAAGACTTGCTAGAACACACACAGGACGCCACTCCCGAATGGCCCTCCGACAGCAAAGATTTCAAAGTTGTTCAGGTTCGTCCCAGTTGTCACTAGGGAGGCTGAGGGGTTTGTCATATCAGAAGGCATTTATGCAGTCTTCCATAATAGCGGCTTGGATACTGTCAAATTCGAAATATCTCATTCCACAGAAGCATTACGCAAAGTTAAAGGAGTGGGCCGGTTGACTACCAACCGTGCACTCCTAAAATTATGAGGTCAACTTTGGATTGGCTAAAAGTAGCGAGGCCAATATAAGGGCGAGATAAAATACTTAGTTATCGACGGAATTTTTTACTGCAGTACCTGCAACTCCACATTACTGCAGTTTGCTTCACCTTTCCGTTTCAATCAAGCCATCTCGATGAAGAGAGTCCAGCGCTGCTGTAGCATGCATAACATTTTAGAAGAGAGAAAAGAAAATAGCGCCAATTCCATTAATATGCCAAACCAACTAGAATCTGAGCCCATGCATGAAGAAGAAAAGTATCCTCTACTGATGGGATGAGCAGGGATGAGCATTCTCCCTCAAGGAATTCTTGCTCAGACAGGAGAGGGGGGGGGAGAAGAAACCAGACGGTAAACCCCATGCCCACCTAAGAACGAACAACTTTATTCAGATTTGATTCGGTTCATACACCATTTTTCTACGATTTCTCACATTCATGGCCTGATACAGTCGAAGAAGCTGTATCGAGGTCTCACCTAAGGAATCTTTGGACAGCCTCTCGATGAAATGAGTGCCAAGATAGGGCCAGAGAACGAAATTGTCGTCATCATGGACAGACGTATGACTCTCCGGAGGTTAATTCTCCGATACCGATTCCATGTCATCAAATTCCACTATACAGTCCTTATTTGAACCCCAATGAATTCACTTTCTCTGCATTCAAAACTAAGGTCAAGAGACAACTGGGTTCTCTGTTAGCTTCCATTGTAGATCAAAACCGAACTACTGCTCACGGTGTGTTTCTGGCACAATATCGCAGAAATTCTTTAAACATTCTTGAGGAAATTGTGAATGACGCAATTGAGAGATTGTATACCGTTGGTTTATGCCACAGAGCATATCAGCATTCCTCCGATTCCGTTAACAGGTTATCGGAGAGAAAAGTCATTTTTGTGTCTCTTTTATGCTTGGGAAGATAAAGTGACTCTTCACTGTCTGGTTTGTCTCTTCTTCCTTCTTCCGCTGTCTAGACAAGAATTCATTGAGGGGGAATGCCCACGCATGCTCTTCCCATCTGTAGAGGAGGCTTTCTCTTCCTTCCACATGGGCTCAGAATCAATTTGGTTTTGGTATCGTTTCCCACATCCCGCGAATCAGAGATCTAAAAATAAAAAAAATCAAACATGTCGTTTCTTCAATTTCACGATGAATGAAATGATCGCGTGAGGCATGCAGCTTGTTCCTTATCCACGAAGGAAAACCGAGTCCTAAATAATGATGCACTGAGGAGATGTGCAATCATTCTTCGACCGGTCCTGGTACAACGGAAAGGGAGGAAAGCCTTCTACACTCCTCCTCGTGCAGGAATGTGGAGGGGGAGGTTGAATGATTCCTGACATATACTTTCGTATACTCGGATGCGGAATGAGCATAAATCAACAAGGACTTGGGAACCCGCTTATTCATTCATGAAATTCCTGCATGCAAGCAACTACTCGTAAAAATTACTGTGCTCCACTTTCCTTTCCTGGTCTAGCACACGTTCATCGGCCAGTTCCAATGAGAGAAGAACGTCGAACTCCCATCCCGCCCACGCACTGCTTGCGCTATCGCCGCCTTTCCGCCGTCCCTCGAGTCTCTGTCCATGAAGGGAGAGGGCGAGCGTCCCATTGGGTGGGGAGGGAGTCCCAGTATTATTTGACAAGGTGGCATGGTGGTGGTGTGGATGCTTTCACGGAAATCCTTTCCACAATCGTCGTTTTTTTTTTAAGTAGCGATTAAGTTCCTTCTGAAAATAACAATTTATTTCATAATTAGGATATTATCGTGTAGGTTTTGAGTTTGTCGATCGTGCCCTCCCCAACCAGGGACCATCCCTTACGAAAATATCCGAAAGGAATGTATAGGAATCTAATAAGAATATACCGAAAAGTATAGGAATCCTTTAAGTTTCCTAAAGGGTTCATATCTCGACATGAGGAAACGACAGACAGAACTTACGAGTCCGTTTCTTTACCGAAACTCCTTTCCGATTAAGTCGATTTTTTCTCGTACGTGGTTTTCAGAGGGAATTTGGCATATTTCTGGCCTGAACTCCATGATTCTATCTGGAAGATAGGCATGACGAATAAGGAAGTGTATAAGTTAATTGATTGCTACAATGAGGCAAGGAGAGACATTTAGGGATGTACAAAAGAATCTTGTGAGAGATGATTCCATGGGGAAGGAGAAGGCACTTTTATGTACTTAGTAAAATACGAGAACCTAGTACTTCCATCTAGTAACCTGGAGGAGAACTTCAAAGGGAACCCTATAGGCCAATACGGTTCCGTATATTCCCAATAGGAAAACCTATAGGACCTATAGGAAACCGAATAGGTCCTATATGGAACCCTATAGGTATTATAGGGAACCTTATGACGCCTATAGGGTTCCCTATAGGCCCTATAGTAACTTATAGTATTCCAATGTATAGTAATCCTATTAGGCATTTTCGTAAGTCTTCAGTATTGCCATGGTGGCATGCTCTCCAGTTTGACTCGGAGAAGTCGCAGCAGACGGAGAAAAATAAGGAATACCAATTGGAAGTCCCGATACTGGTTATTTCCTTGATGGCAACACGATGGCATGAAGGTTCAGTAGGTCCGCTCGACGGATAGTCTAGGGTGATTTCATCGCTATGGTACATTCCAATCCGAATCCTATCATTCCTGCTCGAAGAGGATTGCTCCATAGTTTCCGTTCGACCTACTTTGCTTCGCGCAGGAACGACAGAATAGAAAGATCTAAACAAGCACTTGCAAAACGTCCACCCCCATAATACATTTTTAACCTATTGGATATCCCCCTCACCATTACTTCCACCTGTTGGAGCGATGTCCACCGGGGGGAAAATCCACCTGGCTTGAAATACATAGACACGAATAGATAAGTGGATTTCACCCGGGAGGGACGTCAACCTGGTTCCCTCCATTCCCTATCCACCTGTTTGCTTGATTCGGTGGATATGGGTAGACGTTTTGTTAGGAAACCCTGCTAACAAGACAATGCATATGTGAAGAATGGAACGAAAGCGGGACAAGGAAAAACCTAAAAAGGCACTTGCAACACAATCCTCAAAACTCCATGTCTTCCAAACATAGGCGTCCAGGGGGATGCCGAGTTACTCTAGAATCCTTTTCCCCTTTCCCATCCATGTTGTACTTACACGGTTCCTGGTAAAATTCACCAGGACGAGAGAGCGACGTCCACACGAAGCAAGGAACACTGGCAGGCTCTCGATAGCGCACGTTTGCTTATACGGTCGGGTTCCAAGGACTTTCGCGCCGTTGTCTGCATTCCTCCCCGCTCAGTAGTTCATTCTTACGCAATTCGAATCCTAGGGATGAACTTCGATTTATTCGAGGGAGCAGTTTAACTCTTCGGCAGCGGAACCATTAACGTATGTTCAATGAACATTTCCTTTAAGGTTTTACCAATAGCTGATTGACTATTCAAGAGCCCGAAATTTAGAGCAATCCAAACCAGTTAAATGTTAGCTATGCTAAACAGCGCAAAAAGTTTTAAATGCGTTTTTTTCTGGGATTTCTTCCACAAGCAATAGGGCAAGTGCTGCGAACGTTGGCACTAAGGGTAATCTCGGCACTTTGCAATCATCAGCCTTTTTGCTTTGGAGTATGAATCATATCATTATCCTTTTCCCCCCCATGTTCTGAATCTAGGTTAACTTAATGGGTCGTGAAAAGGTCTTGACGCATTCTCCTCCAATAATGGAGAAAGCGAATGAATGAAGATTAATGTTTATTCGTTTTCCTTTCATCTCCTTTCCTCCTCGCAAGAAACCCAGCAACGACTTTAGCATTCCAGTAAATAAATTCCTCTAGTGTACAAGTCAGGAAAAGCTGCTATTATTACGAGATTCATCAAAATTTAATGGGAAATGCTTATTATCGTGAATCTCCTGGAAAATGAAAAGAATGGTATTTTTTGCTCCTCTGACTCACATGTTTCCCACATACGTGTTGTAAAGAAGCGTTCCAATGATATTCAGGCTATCGCTCTCAGTGCTTTGCTAGCCCCATGTTTCCTATTGGAAGTCAATGCAGCCATTTATTGTGGAATTCTGCCCAATATCTTGGAGAGAGACTGATACTCTATATTATTCATGGTATAAGAAGCCTCATTTCATGTTGGAGGCTCACCACAGCGAAGTAATTGAAGTTACAATTTTCCTTCGGAAAAGGATGTGCCTGTTGTGTATGGCTGTGTTTTTCTAGTGAATACTCCCATACGGAGTAGTCGCCACTAACTGATGATGGATGTAAGAGATTTTAAAAAAGTGAAATTTCTCATTTCTGAATTACTCTCGTTTTTTCAGTTGTCCAGATGTCTTATTTGCTCTTCCACTTGCCTTGGTGATAAAATGAGGCTTGCAACAGCAATTTTTATATTCACAACACATCCCTTCCTTCTTCTAAGTTTTCATTTCATGTATCACCCAAAAAATTGTCTCCAGACATAGTAGAGTATCAAGTTCATGTTTCAAATGTTGCGCCATATTATTATTATATTTTCCCTGCGAAATAATTATATAGCAATGTTTAGGGTTCCTTTAGGTTACCTATTCGCCCTATAGGGTTCCTTTAAGTACCATTGATTCCTACATGGAGGCCTATAATATTCTATACGTATCCTATAGGATTATTATATGACATATGGGAACCTATTGGAGCCCTATAGGACCGTCCTATTAGCATTGTAAAGGATATCTTTACATTCCAGTAAGTCTGGCTAGAGGAATTCATGTGACCAATAATAACCCTATAGGTTCTATAGGAAACTTAAAGGACTCCCACACACTTCTATACATTCTTATTAGATTCCTATACATTCCTATAGGACATTTTCGTAAAGGAAGGTCCTTTGCTGGGGAGGGAACTATCGACAGACTCATAACCTACACGATGATATTCTAATCATGAAAGAAATTCTCATTTTCAGAAGGAGCTCACTCACAATTTAAAAAAAACGACGATTGTGGAATGGATTTCCATGAAGGCACCCACACATCTTTTATTGCGGGGATATCATCAAACCCAGAACAATAGCGTTTCCTGCTAAGATAAATTAACTCAGTTCCTGGATCTGCATGAAGGAATGCTAACGTCGTTGCTGGGATTCTTCCGAGGAGGAAAGGAGATGAAAGAAAAACGAATAAGCATTAATCTTCCTTCATTCGTTTTCTCCATTATTAGAGGTATAATGCGTTAAGACCTTTTCACGACCCATTAAGTTAACCTAGATTCCAAACATGGGGGAAAAAAAATAATGATGTGATTCATACACCAAAAAAAGGCTGACGATTGCAATGTGCCGAGATTGCCTTCAGTGGCAACGTTCGCAGCACTTGCCCTATTGCTTGTGGAAGAAATCCCAAGAAAATAACGCTTTTAAAACGTTTTGCGCTGTTTAGCATAGCTCACAATTACCCTTCCTATTCTGCTCGGGTCTATATGACCCGAAACACTCATTCAACTCGGCGTAACTTCTATATGTCATTGAAAAAATCTGGAAAATTTTGACTTTTCCTATCTTTTCGAATATATTTACCATCTCAAATCCCAACTCATTCCCACGATTGACCCGATTGATATGACCCGATTGTTTTAATAGTTTATTTTTCATGCACGTCCGCAGCATCAAGGTGCATCTCGTTCTAAAAGTAGTTCCGGCTCTGACCTAGGTCAGTTATGCGGCTTGAGAATCGATCCCCCTCGAATTGTTTCAGTCTTTGTTTCAGGGTGAGTGTGGCTAGCTTGGAATGATGAGTTCGCGAAAACCCATAGACTATCTATGGTCATCTATTGCTTCTCTCTTGCGAGATTTCTCGGGTAAGTTCCATTGCATCAATGGTATTCAGTATGAACGTGAAAAATGTGATTCTGAGATATTGTGGTTGATTTCATGAAAATGAGCACCATGAAAGTTCCGCCTCTGATGAAGATCGCTTGTCAGAGCATACGTCTGAGACTTCGACTTGGACTGGTTCAAGTAGAGTTGAACCTGTGTCTCAAGGGAGGGGCAGGTGTAAAACTCGAGCACAATATGAACGGATGGGGCATGCATTGCTTCATTCCCACAAATGCAACATAAAATGGTCACAAGAGCCTCCCAAGAATCGTGGACGGGCACCAACTCGCAATGTATTCAACATGCCACCTGGTCCAACTGCATATGCAATTGCACGAATCGATTCCATCCGACCAGCATTCCACCTTCTCATTCTGCCAGCTTTTGAGAACATCATACTCAAGATGACCAACAAAGAAGGAGTGTGTGTCTACGGCGAGGAGTGGAAACCAATCGCCCATCGAGAACTTAGAGGATAGATTGGCCTCCTTCTGTTGGCAGGTGTTTACAGATCGCCAAATGAAGCCACATCATCCCTATGGAATGCAGAAACTGGTCGTCCCATATTTCGGGCAACATTGTCGAAAGAGAAATTTAATCTAATTAGCCGGGTACTACGCTTTGACGACAAGTCAACTCAAACCCAGCAATTAGTCTCTGGCAAGCTGGCGCCTATACACGACCTACGGTGGATTCAAAACCTTCACTGTTTGTACAATCCGAATTACACCGTGATGATCGACAAGCAGCTTGTGGGCTTTCGTGGACGCTGTCCTTTTTGACAGTATATGCCGAAAAAACCAGCAAAGTATGTCATCAAGGTGTGGATGCTTTACGACAGCCAGACGTATTATGTGTGGAATGCTCAAATTTACACCGGGAAAGAAACTGGTGCCCGCCCTGAGAGAAACCAAGCCAAGAGGGTAGTGCTTGATTTGGTGGAAGGACTGAAAGGACACAATGTAACATGTGACAATTTTTTCACGTCGTACCAGTTGGGACAGGGAACTCCTGAAGCGTCGAATTCAGGGGACGCTAAGAAAAAACAAACCTGAAATACCACCCACCGTGAGTGATCCGCGAGGACGATCTGCGTTTTCATTGCAATTAGCGTTCACAGATGACACTACATTGGTGTCATATTGTCCGAAAAAGGGGAAGTGCGTTCTTCTACTCAGTACAATCCATCAAGATGACGCTGTTTCATCTGAGAAGTCACAGAAGCCACAAATCATTCTTGACTACAATAATACTAAAGGTGGAGTGGACAGTCTTGTTAAGTGCGTTTGCACTTACACTTGCAAACGCATGACGAAACGGTGGCCAATGATAGTATTTTATGACATGTTTGAACATCTCGGCCTACAACGCGTATGTGCGGTGGACTGCCATAAATCGGGATGGCATGAAAACAAACTCTTCAAAAAAAGATTGTTCTTGGAGGGATTGGGCAGGCAGTTCGTTCGTCCATTGCTAGAGACAAGAGGACATTTGCACACACACCGTCCTCAGCTGCCTTCGTCACTGCTGTGCGACTGTCTGGGTCATATAAGGATTCGAGCTCCTGTGCTGGATCGAGTGCAACATGAAGTAAAAAAAGAACCAGATGTACTTTTTTCCCTCAAAAAATGACAACAAAACAAGCATAAAACTGTTTCTCCTGTGGAAAATGTATTTGCATGGCACACACAACGTACATGTTCCCTAATTAGAAAGTCAATCATGAATAACGGTTTGTCGCAATTAACAATTTTGGAATTCAGTTTCGGTGCAACTTTTTG
Organism: Darwinula stevensoni; assembly: GCA_905338385.1. NCBI lineage: Eukaryota > Metazoa > Arthropoda > Ostracoda > Podocopida > Darwinulidae > Darwinula > Darwinula stevensoni. The sequence goes on from CAJPEV010001401.1 coordinate 24,311, forward strand.
GAAAACAACTTAGTTTTAATAATAATTATGTATGGAAATTGCCAATAAAATCATGAGCACAAGTATGATCGATTATTTTGCTATAAGAAATCAAGAAGCAGCAAAAAAACTCATGCAAATTCCTATACAAATCACAGGAAATGTATATTGGGTCAGGGTGACCCGAGCATGAATGGAGTACCTAAAATAGGAACAGATTAGAAAGGTTAACTGGTTTGGATTGCTATAAATTTCGGACTCTTGAATAGTCAATCAGCTATTTCTTTAAAGGAAACGTTCATTGAACATTCGTTAAAGGTTCCGCTTCCGAAGAGTTACCTATCTCGAATAAATCGAAGTTCATCCAAAGGTTTCGAACTGCGTAAGAATGAACTACTTCAGAGAGGAGGAATGCAGTTCACGACGCAGAAGTCCTTGGAAGCCGATCGTATAGACGAATGTGCGCTCTCGAGAGTCTGCCAGTGTTCCTTCCTTGCTTCGCGTGGAAGTCGCTCTCTCTACCTGGTGAATTTTGCTGCGACCGTGTAAGTACAGCATGGATGGGAAAGGGGAAAAGGATTCGAGAGTAGCTAGGAATCCCCCTGGACGCCTACTTAGATCATATCCTTCTCGCTCGAGCGTGGATTCAATATTCATGACGCGAAATTGAATATAAATCTCGCCGTAGGTTATCCGAGAAAAGAACGATTGTTTGCAGACCATTAATCCTCATCCGGGCAAAGTGAAAAAACGAAGGTAGCCGGGAGTGGGAGCCCTTGGATTTCCTATTCCTTTGAGCATAGGACGCTTGAAAAGTCTCCTCCGCACTTAAGACGACTACACCAAGAAACCGATAGACATAGCAGTGTGAAACCTGGCGTGTAAAATAATTTTACTGCGCGGAAGAAAACGCATACGGTTTCGTGGTGACTTGTTATGACATCGTGAACACACACGATGTCCAATTATATTAGGAATAGGCGGAGTTCACAATAGTGCATTTCTGAACAAGTCAATACAATGCTGAGCTTAAAGCAGAGTATTGAACTTATTGGGCTCAGCTTTGAAAATTCCATGAATAACGAGGCAACTTTGGCTTTGGTTTTACCTCAAGAGCCTTGTATGCCGCATTGGTCGCATCACAAGTTGAATTTGAGTCTACGGCAGGAAATCCATTCGATATACTCCTCTGCAAAGGTTCGAATGATGTTTAGAAAAATTTTGAGCATATGGAATCATATGGTCTCCAATGCCATAAATATTCCAAGCCCGGGTTTTTCAGCTAGGAGAAAGGTTCATGCTTGGAAGACACGACGTTTTAAAGATTGTGTTGCAAGTGCCTTTTTCGGTTTTTCCTTGTCCCGTAACCGTGGCTTTCGTTCCTTTCTTCCCATTTGGATTGTCTTGATAGTAGGGTTTCCTAACAAAACGTCAACCCATAACCACCGAAACAAAACAACCAGGTGCATAGGGATGGAGGGAACCAGTTGGGCGCCCCTCCCGGTTGAAATCCACTTTTCTTTTCGTGTCTACGAATCTCAAGCCAGGTGGATTTTCCCCCCAGTAGACATCGTTCCAATAGGTGGAAATAATGATGAGGGGGATTTCCGATTGATTAAAAATTTCTTAGGAGGGGTGGACGTTTTGCAAGTGCTTGTTTAGGACTTTCTATGCTGTCGTTCCTGCCTGAAGCAAAGTAGGTCGAACGGAAACTATGGAGTGATCCTCTTCGAGGAGGAATGATAAGATTCGAATTGGAATGCACCATAGCGATAAAATCACCCAAGAATATCAGTCCAGCAGACCTACTGAACCTTTATGCCATCGTGTAGCCATCAAGGATACAACCAGTATAGGGACATCCAGTTGGTATTCCATATTTTTCCCCGTCTGCAGCGACTTCTTTGTGTCCAAATGGAGAGCATGCCAACATGGCAATACTGAACACTTACGAAAATGTCTCATAGGATTACTATACATTACTTTAGAAATATATAGGAATCCTATCAGTTCCAATAGGGCCTATAGGGAACCCAATAGGCCCTATAAATTTCCCTATAGAACCTATAGGTTCCCTATACGACCTGTAGGGTTCTAAATAGGACTAATTGGACTCCCTTTAATAAGTAGAGGACCCATAGGGTTCCCTTTAGGGAATATATGGAACCGTATAGGCATGTAGGGTTCCGTTTGAAGTTCTCCTCCAGGTTACTAGATGGAGGTACAAGATTCTCGCATTTTACTAAGTACATAGAAGTGCCCTCCCCTGACCCATGGAATCACCTCTCACAAGATACTTCTGTACATCCCCTAATGTCTCGCCTTGCCTCATTGTAGCAATCAATAAACTTCGACACTTCCTTATTTCTCATCCCTATCTTCCAGGTAGAATCATGGAGTCCAGGCCAGAAATATGCCCAAATTCCTTTGGAAAACCACATACGAAAAAAAGTCGACTACATATGAAAAGAGTCTCGGAAAAAATACGAGCTCGGAGGTTCTATTTGTCGTTTCCTTATGTCGAAAGATGAATGATAATTCTCTCTACGAAAGGAAGGGGGCGTGCTATCCTGCGCAATCCAGCGACGTATGTGGGCCTAGGCAATAAATTATGTAGGCCTAGGTAGTAGAAATAGTTGTCATGCACGTGCCCCGTAAAAGGTAAAACCCCTAATCGGTAATTGATTTACAACAAAATGCTGCACCAATATTGACCCCGACTGCCATTCCCGTCGTAATGCGAGGGCTTCGAAAATCAAAAAGGCCTCCCCGAATCCTAAAGTTCAAGAGTGCTATACGACCCTATAGGGACCGTATGAGATCCTACAGGTTTTTCGTGTCTCAAAAACCTATAAGAAAGTCTATAGGTTTCCTATAGGACATTTTCGTAAGGGAACAGGTTTCTGAATCAGAAATTGCAATCAACTCGCAGTCCACACTTTGCATTCGTTCAATCTCTTGATAGAAGAAACGTAGAAGCAACAAAATATTGATATCTTCACCTTTCGGATAGAAACATGTGATATTGGAAGTCTTACTGCGGAGAGCACTGGAAGAACGACTGGCATTTCCCATCCCGCTTATTACAAAGATACCAAGGCGGAGGCCTTGGGAAGGGAGGAAGACTGATATTAGAAAAGGCGAGGAGTCAAGTTTTTATCATTTGAGGTTCCATCAATGACGTCAGTGGAGTTCTGCGTGTTTTCTTGGCTGTATCCTTAAGGAAATGTCCATTAGGAAACTTATAGTTATTTCTTATAGGAAACCTAAAGACTTTCCTATAGGTTTTTGAAAAACAATAAACCTATAGGATCCTTTAGGATCCTATAGGATCCCTATAGGGTCTTATAGTTCTCCTGACCTCTCGGATTCGGAGAGGATATTTTGGTTTACGAAACCCAGGCATTACGACGGAAAAGGCCACCGGGGTTAATATTGGCGGAGCATTTCAGTGTAAATCAAAACCGATTAGGGGTTTTTCTTTCGTCGGGACTTGCATTAACAATACCAGTAGTGCGCGGGTCTTCATAACTCACTACGGTCGCGCCGTCGGCGCTGCATAACCTTGGAAAGAGATTAATTGATTTATTCTTTGCGAAATGGCAAACACGTATATATAGTACGTCTCTATTGAAATGCTTCACATACGGGGACGATAGTCTTGATTTTGATTAAAATCATTACTTTTATGGTTTTAAGAGAGCCAAACTTGAAATCTTTTTATCTGTCCCTTTTCGTAAGGGAAATATGTTGAAATATTTCCTTCCAATAATCTACGCTAAGGAGACAAATTTTAAAAGTAAGATTTTTCTTATACTCAGTCATGAGAAAGGTACTTCTGAGGGAAGATTAAATTTGTTTTTCTGTTTCGTTGCATCAAATAAAATTAATGAAAATGGGACTGAAAAATAAGTGCCCTGACGGGTTTTAATGAAAATTGTATTTCTCCTGAAATGCAGACTCAGTAAGCTTCATGTGACCTAGTTTCAGATTCATACGTTTCAACTTTTAGCTGGCGAAAAAAATGTATTTGGAAAAGCGATCCACCCAAAAGCTGTTATCTGTGGAGGCCCACAAGAAAAGTTAAAATTTTCATTAAATGAACATCACGTCCGTTATGTGTGCGCCAGCCACTACCTTTCGATTTCTACCCAATTTCTATTTCTATTTCTATATTGTGAGGATTTTATAAATTCTTTGAAAACGTAACGTTTCCAAGAAAACTTCCCCAAAAAATATTTTGGAAATTTGACATTTGACACTTGCTCTTAGTGCGTCAGCAGTCACGTTTTTTTTTCCCAAGTTTCAGCTTTCTGTGCGCCTCCGTTTGATCGAAGCGAAGAGAATTATTTTAAAAGTTGTTCCCCAAAAAGGTGTGCCCCTATGGCATGTATCACCAATATAATTTTTACTGAACTCAGCATGTGAATTGCTACTCATGTCATTCAGTCAGCTACTCACGATCGTCTATATATAATAAAATATTTTTTCTTTACTCAGCTATCCATCAAGTACTTCTTTGCTATGTTTAAACTTTCTATCATCCTCCATTTTGCAGAATCGGAAAATTCGAGAAAATACGCCTTTTTCAAAATATGTGGCCTCAGACGTTTTAACCGAAAAGTACCATTTTCACCGAAATCATCCTCAGTGAACTACATGCCCACGAAGTTTCAATATTATACGTTTGTCCGTTTCGCTGGTCAAAAGTCATGTCTTGAAAAGCCGACCCACCCAAAAGCTATCCCCGGAGGAGATGCACCATGAAAGGGGAATAGTCCCTCGTCAATAAAATCATGTCGCTTAAACGTATGCCAAGTTTCACCTTTCCATTTCTGTCCTATTCGCTAGGACAATTTTTTTTCTAAGCATCGCACCTTGAAAAACTTCCCCATGGGTTGTATAGAGACTTAACATTTTTCTTTAACTGCTTGTCTCATTAGTCACATTCATGTGAAGTTCCAGCTTTCCGTGTTCATCAGTTTAACTGGGTGCAAAAAAAATAGTTAAATACATCTCCCTTTGAAATGTGTGCCCCCAGGGCGTTTACTTCCAAAATTTGAATTTCTTTGCACAAGGTACCCCAATAGGTACTTATGTCCCAAGTTTCATCTTTCTACAGAAGCCAGGAATAAAAAATACTTGAAAACGTCGGCCCCTCAAAATATTCCCTCAGGGCATGGATCTAAAATTTTCCATTTTTCCTGAACTCATCGGCTCGGTAGGCACGTCCATGCCATGTTTCAGCTTTCCATGTCTCTCTGGTTTATTCAAGCATAATTAATGTTATGGAAGGGAATGAGTAACGGGACATGGATGCCAAGAAAAGCAACAAAGAAAACCATGGATTGGCCGGGAATTGAACCATGGCCTCTTGATCGACGGTCGGGTGTGATACCGCTGCACAATAGAAATCAGGGCAACCATCTGTCTCTCTTGATGCCATCCTTATCGGTCACAATATATACCCCTTTAAGAAAAATTTCTCCCCCCAAAATGTTTACCACCTGGGCATATACCTCCAAAGTGGGATTTATTCTGAACTCTGCTTCCCAAAAGGTACATGTGCGCCAAGTTTCAGATTTCTAACATTTCTAGAACATGGTTAGAATTAGCGTCAGACAGTCAGGCAGTCAGTCACTCACGATCGTCTATATACAGGGTGGGCCAAAAGTTTTTGCCCCTGTATAAAAATGTGAATATCTCCTGAACGGTTTGGGCTACAGAGTCGAAAAAAAACTAAGCGAAAGTTCATTTCATCTTCTTTTTTAAAATGTATGGTTTTAGGTTCCTACATTCATTTGGAGACGAGTCATGGCCGTTATAAACAAACATACCGGAAAAAAAAGTTGCCAAAACGAACCTATACCGTGCCGCCCGCGGAAATCATCCTCAGCAGCTGGCTTCAAGGTCGCGCGCCGTCGTTTCCTTCCTTCCGAATTGCTCCCTACCTTCTTTCCCTTCTTCATAATGTGAAGGATGAAAATTTGAAGTATTTGATGCTTGATTTGGATAACCGACCAGCAGAAGATCGTGACAAAAGTTAAACGACCTCCGGTGGTCTATTCCGCCCGTTGTGCGGAGTGCTCGTCTTTGCAGTGTTAATTTTTTTTATACCTTTTTTAAAACACTTTTTCAGAAACCCTTACAGGGAAAATTGGTCACAGCGTCAATGTTTTCTGGCGTTCTTGCTCTTCTGGGACGGCCTGTGACGGGAAGACGTTCAGCACTGTCAGTTTCACACAGTTTTCGCAAGATATAACGCGCAGTCTTTTTTTTTCCATTTTCGATGGGGAAATTCACGCAAGGTTTGGTTCAAGGTTAATCCTTTCTCTACACGAAGCGACCGGATTAAAACTCTATCACTCTCAGTTAGAACACAGTTTGTACCCATTTTCCCTGTAAGGGTTTCTGAATATGCGGTAAAAAACGGTAAATTAAAAAAATTAACAGTGCAAAGACGAGCAATCAGCAAAACGCGCCGAGTAGACCACCGGAGGTCGTTTAACTTTTGTCACGATCTTCTGCTGGTCGGTTATCCAAATCAAGCATCAAAGTCTTCAAATTTTCATCCTTCACATTATGAAGAAGGGAAAGAAGGTAGGGAGGAATTAGGAAGAAAGAAAACGACGGCGCGCGCGAACTTGAAGCCAGCTGCTGAGGATGATTTCTGCGCGCGGCACGGTATAGGTTCTTTTTGCCAACTTTTTTTTTCGGTATGTTTTTTTTTAACGACCATGACTCATCTCCAAATGAATGCAGGAACCTAAAACCATATATTTTCAGAAAGAGCATGAAATGAACTTTCTTTCAGTTTTTTTTTACTCTGTAGCCCAAACCGTTTAGGAGATATTCACCTTTTTATACTGGGGCAAAAACTTTTGGCCCACCCTGTATATTAGATGCCAGCCAGTTTGCTTGCCCTTCGGGCAAACAATTGGTCGCGCCTTTGGCAATATAGTTCCTCAGATAGTGATTAATTCATTAATTTCTTCCGAAATGGGAAACACGTATTTAAAGTACATCCCAATTTAAATATGTGATATATGGGATCGAAAGTCTTGATTTTTATCAAAGGCATTACCTATATGATTCTACCGTATGTGTGCCTAACTTGAAATATATTCTTGTGTCCCTATTTGTAAAGGTGGAGAATACATTTTGAAATACTTCCCTTCAATAATTACGCTAAGGTGACATCTTTCAAAATTAGGATTATTACTCTCCTCAGCCATCAAACAGGTACTTCTGAGAGAAGTTTAAATTTTCTGTCTCTGTTTCGTTGAATCAAAAAAAAAACAGGAAAATGGGACTGAAAAAAGTCCCCTGATGGGTTTAATACGAAAATTTGCTTTCTTTTGAAATGTTGATTCAAGGAACTCCATGCCACCCTGTTTCAGCCTCATACGTTTCCCTTCTTTTCTGGCGAAAAGAAAATTATTTGTAAAAGAGACACGCCCAAAAGCTGTGCTCTGAGGAGACGTATAAAAGAAGTTTACTTTTTCCTTAAATCAACATCACATCAGTGACCCATGCGCCAGCTACTTTTCCATGTCTGCCCATTGAACTACATGACCACAAAGTTTCAATATTATACATTTGACCTTTTCACTGGTGAAGAAACATGCTTGAAAAGCCGACCCACCCAAAGGGTATGCCCGGAGGGGATGCACTATGAAAGTTGAATACTCCCTCAACTCAGTAATATCATTTCACTTATACAGTATGTGTGCAACTTTCATCTTTCCATTTCTGTCCAATTCGCCACAGCAATTTTTTCCCATACATCGCCCCTTGAAAAAAATTCCCCCAGTGGATGTATCCAGACTAAACATTTTTATTTAACTATTTGTCTCAGTAGTCACATTAATGCAAAGCGTTAACTAACCATATTCTTCAGTTTCACTGATGCAAAGAAAAGTTTGTTGAAAATGTCTCTCTTTAAAATTTGTACCCCCACGGCATTTGCTTCTAAAATATGAAGTTTTCTGCAGCATCCCAATAGGTAGTTATGTACCAAGTTTCATCTTTCCACACAAGCTTAATACGCCAGGACAAAAAAAAATACATGAAAACGTCGGCTCCTCAAAGTATTCCCCCAGGGCATGGATCTAAAATTTTCCATTTTTCCTGAACTTATCGGCTCGGTTGGCACGTCCATGTCATGTTTCAGTTTTCCATGTCTTTCCGTTTTACTCAAGCAAAAATAATGTTAATGTGTGGGAATGAGTAACGGGACATGGAAGGCAAAAAAGGCCAAAAGAAAGCCAAGGAATGGCCGGGAATTGAATCCGGACATTATGATTGCCAGTCAGAGATGCTACTACTAAAACACCGAACCCAGCACATCCAGTTGACTCTCTGAATGCCATCCTCATCTGTCACAAAATATGTTTTAGAAAAAAGGTTTCCCCCAAAATTTGTACCACCAGGGCATGTACCTCCAAAGTAAGATTTTTCCTAAACTCTGCATCCCAAAAGATACATGTGTACCAAGTTTCAGATTTCTAAAACTTTTAGGACATCCTTTGAGTTAACGTCAGTCAGCCACGATCGTCCATATATCGATGCACAGCGAGTTTGTTTGCCCTTCGGGCAAACCAACTCGCTGTGGTCGCGCCTTCGGTGCTGCAATACCTTGGATAGCGATTAATTCATTTATTCTTTGCGAAATAGCAAACACGTACTTACCTGAACTTTTCCCCCGGGGATGTATCAAGACTTAACATTTTCTTTAACTCCTCGTCTCAGTAGCCACATTTAGGCAAAGTTTCAGCTTTCCATGTCCATCGGTTTAACTAATGCAACAAAATTATGTGAAAACATCTCCCTTTGAAATTCATGCCCACAGGGCATTTCATTCCAAAGTTTGAATTTTTCTGCAGGCAGCATCCCGGTAGGTAATTATGTACCAAGTTTCATCTTTCCACACTAGCTCTATACACCACGACAAAAAAAAATACATGAAATTGTTGGCCCCCAAATATATGCACCCAGGGGCATGGTTATAAAATTTCGCATTTTTCTTGAACTCATCATGTCGGTAGGCACGTCCATTCCACGTTTCAGCTTTCCATGTCTCTCCGTTTTATTCAACCAACGGGACATGGAAGGCAAGAGAGGCAAAAAAAATACTAGTAATAGCCAGGATTTGACCCCTGGTCTCACGATTACCGGTCCGATGTGCTACCAATACACCACACGACACACACCACACAATGGTATCTTTCGATGACATCCTTATCCATCACGATGTATACTTTAAAAAAACTTCTACCCCCAAAATGTGTACCCCCAGGGCATGTACCTCCAAAGTCGGATTTTTTCTGAACTCTGCACCCCAAAAGGTGCATGTGCACCAAGTTTCAGATTTCAGTCAGTCAGTCAGTCACGATCGTCTATATATATTAGATATTAGATGGCCCACCCCACATATGTGGCCCCACAATTGCACGCCTACTTCCTTCGATAGACAAGTAGTCCTTATCTCTCAACCTAAGGAAATAGAAAACTGAATCTTCGAGCACGTCTCTCTACTGAAACTCCATTTGGTTAGTGTCTAGTCAGTTTCGTACGAGGTTTTCAAAAGGAATGAGGGCATATTTCTTACCTGGAGTCCTTGATTCTATCTGGAAGATGTGGATGACAAATAAGGAAGTGTCGAAATTGATTGATTGCTACAATGAGGCAAGGCGAGACACTTGGGGACGTACAAATCTCTCTTGTGAACGATGATTCCTTGGATAAGGGGAGGGTACTTTTGGGCCCTTTGAGAAATGCGTGAACCCATTACTTCGATCTAGTGGCCTAGAGGAGAACTTGAAACGGAACCCCATTGCCCTATAGGGAAACTTGTAGGTCTTATGGATAATCTTATAGGTCCAGTAGCGAACTCAACAGGTCCTATAGGAAAGCCTACAGGTTTTATAGGGAACCCTACGGGTCCTATACAGAACGCTTTGGGTCCTATAGGGAACGTATTGGCCTTTTGTGGAACCCTATTGGTTCTAAAGGGATCCCTTTCCGTTCTATAGGAGGCTCTATAGGTTCTATAGGGAACTTTATAGGTCCCAAACTGAACTCTATGGTGCATATTGGAACCTATAGGATTCCTTTAGGATCCTATAAGATTCTTATAGAATTCTTATATATTCCTAAATGAATATGCCGGAATCCTATAGGACATTTTCGTAAGGGTATGCAATTTCCTGCATATAAGCGGGCAAGATGGAGAACAACTCTTCATACCTTATCCTCCTGAGAAAGCAGGAAAATGTTTTCTCTAAAGGTAAAAACCATTCCGCTCGGTCGATTGTGGAAAAAGGGAGAGTAAAGATAAAAACCGGTTCATATCATGAGAGGGAATGATTGGAGGAGGAAAGATTTTTCTAAATTTACTAAAATCTTTATATTCAGCAAGCATCCAAAGAGGATTTTTCGACTCTAAGAATAGTGAAAATTGCCTTCACCTGGGCACTTCGCCGGAGGAAGCAAGGCGACCGGAGAGATGCAGACGATAATTGTCCTTGGGTTCATCCTGGAGACCATGCACTTCCTCCAAGACATCCTCCTGGAAGATCATCTGCTGCCGGGAAACACCTCAGTCACGAAGGTGAGAAGCCCGTCGACATTCAACCTCCTCCCGCTCTTCAGACTGATTGGGTTCCGTATAAAGTCGACGTGAGAAGAAATAGCCCTTACGAAAATGTCTTATAGGATTCCTATACTTTCCTTTAGGAATATATAGGAATCCTATAGGAATCCAATAGGAACCTAAAGGAATCCTATAGGAATCCTATAGGAACCTAAAGGAATCCTATAGGATCCTATATGCACCATAGAGTTCAGTTTGGGACCTATAGACTTCCCCATACAACCTATACCTATAGGAATCCTATAGGAACCTAAAGGACTCCTATAGGATCCTATATGCACCATAGAGTTCAGTTTGGGACCTATAGACTTCCCCATACAACCTATAGATCCCCCTATAGAACCAATAGGGTTCCCCATAAGGCCAATAGGTTCCCTATAGGACCCAAAGGGTTCTGTATAGGACCCGTAGGGTACCCATATAAAACCTATGGGGTTCCCTATAGGACCTATAGCGTTCGCTATAGGACCTATAGGGTTCCCTTACGGGACAATATATGCCTATAGGGCTCCGTTTGAAATTCTCCTCTAGGCCACTAGATGGAAGTATTGGGTTCTCAAATTCCTTAAGGGCATAAAAGTGCCCTCCTCTTACCCAAGGAATCATCTCTCACAAGAGAGTTTTGTACGTCCCCAAATGTCTCGCCTTGCCTCATTGTAGCAATCAATAAACTTCGACAGTTCCTTATTTGTCATCCCCATTTTCCAGATAGAATCATGGGGTTCAGGCAAGAAATATGCCCTTATTCCTTTTGAAAACCACGTACGAAATTGAGTAGACCCTATCCCAAATGAGTTTCAGTAAAGAGACGTTCTCGCAGGTTCTGTCTTCCATTTCCTTAGGTCGGAAGATGAAAACTACTTCTTCGTACCGATGGAAGTATACGTGCAATCCAGCGGCACATGCGGGGCGATAAATTATGCAGACCCTCGCAGTACTGGGATTAATAATGCATTTGTCCCTATCATGGAAAACCACTAATCGGTTTTTGATTTACACTGAGATGCTGCGCCATTATTAACCCCGGTCGCCTTTTCGTCGTAATGTCCGGGTTTCGAAACCCAAAATATCCTCCCTGAATCCTATAGGTCAGGAGACCTATAAGACCCTATAGGGATCATATAGGTTTTTCTTGTTTCAAAAACCTATAGGAAACTCTATAGGTTTCCTATAGGACATTTACATAAGGGAGGTGAAATACGTGCATGCGCCCCAATGCCACACAAATGCATTGAAGTCGACCCGCCATTCAATCAGATGAGAAAAAGTCCGGAAATACTCCGTCTCGGAGGGGAGGGACCCGATTATCAAAAAAATCGCCCTTCTGGGGCGAAAGTGCGCGTGACCATGCTCAACGTCTAAGGCATGTCTCTTAGACATCGTTCAGACATGCCGATGTTTTCATGTTCACGTATCCATTAGTGGATATCATCGTGGAATGGTTAAGAATTATTCGGTAATGACGCTAGTAGCGGTCACCAATAAACCCACATATTTCTGCTCACTTAAAGCTAATAAGGTATCGATTTTCACATAAAATATTATATATACTAGCGTCCAAAATAAAAGTTGGAAGGTAATGTTGGTCTCGCCCACATTATAGGAGCTTTCATGGCAATGTATTTGCTATTGTTGAGCAGGTCAACACCGCATGAACGTAATTAGCGTGTATTCGCCACCTTTGAACACCGTCCTTGTCCACATTAGGAATAAGCAAATTCTCCACGTTATTTCAAAGTTCCGATATCAATTGGAATGAAAAGGATTCATTCCAATGAACGTGTCTAAAAGAACATTGGCAACCTGCCGAGGCTAACACATGAAGAAAAACATGGTATGTACCCTTACGAAGAAATCCTATACGATCCGATGAGATTATTAAAACATGAAAATGTTATAGGATTCCTTTAGGAATCCCGTAGAGTTTCCTTAGGATCCAACGATCGCGAAAGAATACGGTTCTTTTACGGCAAGTGCGGCACCTTACGCGACTTCCACATTCACGTTCTTTGGGGATGTGCTGCACATCACGTCTTTCTTTCCTTCGAGCTTTGTCAAGCGGACGGCCGAATAGATATCTACAAGATAAGTGCATTCTACTCTCGTTAACTGGTTTGCAGCTCGGGAACGAGGAATGCAAGCATGAAGGGGAAGGGGCGCTGGAGAAGTTCCTCTTTAACCTAGAGAGGAAAGATTGGGTTCTGGAGAAGGATTTCCCCGAGGAAGGAATCACCATCAAGTCTGTGTACGATGAGGAGATAAAGGATTATTTCCTATATACAATGGTGAACATTTTTTTCTTCTTTCTCATTCGGCTTTTTAATCCCCTCGAAACGAAATTGTCAGCTTCGGCGAGAATTTGTTCGAATTCACATAGAATACCTTAAAAATGCACTTTCTACTTGAGGAATTCTGTCGTGGAGACAAAGAAGCATGTGGGTCTGTCCACGATGTCGGACGTGACACCTAGAATAATTTGTGTAATATACAAAATGCGTTAGACTATATAATTCATAACAAATTAGCATTAAAAGGCTGCAATTTTGTTTGGGTAATGACTACAATTTCCATAAAATAAACCTTGGACTCAAGGCTTACAAGCTGCAAACCTGGAAAGTATTGACTGAGACGATGAAGGCGACAAGACTCGAACGGTGCAAGCGGTTGTTTCAGTGCGAAATTCCCACCTCCTGCCCAACCTCCCCCAGCGCGTTTTCCTCTTGAGGCGTCGACAGACATTATCTCGATGGGCAGCGTCAGCCGCAGTGCGCGGGTGTCCGCTGCGAGGGTGAACCGACGAAGTACCGAGCTCCTCGTATCGCTCTCCTGAGAGTAAAATCTATCCCATTCAGTTGCCAAGAAATCTCGCAAATACGCATTCTCGAGTCATGCAAACACATTATGGCTTCTCTTTTCGCTTTCATTCTTAAGAAAGCCAAAACGCCGGTTTTTTTTCTCATTGGAAAGAAGAATATAAATACTATAAAATGGTATGTTTACGAAATGCAAAACGTTTTAAACGTTTAAACGAAAAAAAAATTACTTAAAAAACAACCACAAACTTTTGTGATACACTAAAGACTTCATACAGTCGAAATGAAAGAATAATGGGTTCGATTGCATGGAGTGCAGTTTCTACCCATTCCCCATGCCCTCACTTCCGTTGCAGGCCACATTTGACTTCGAGAACGACTGGCTGGCCCAAGACATGCTGGAACACTCGCTGGAGGCCACCGCCGAATGGTCCTCCGTCTGCAAGGAATACACGGTCGTCCAGGTTCGTCCCAATTGTGTCTCTTGGGAGGTTGAAGGGAACGTGCCATTTCTTTAGTAAGCAGGTAAGAAAAACCCGACACGGTAATGGAGACATTCATCTTCGGGTATGCATTTTTTTAATATTCTGGGCTAGGAGTGATCAGAATTGACGAGAACTACGAGTGTTTCCAATTCGTCGATTTTGCAGAGTGAGGGACTTTCCACGGCCTTTCACGACGTATCGCGCAATATCTATTTGCGAACGAAACAGATTTCTCGATTTGGATGTTACTTCCAACAACTGGCATTGCAATTCGATCTCATTGCAACAACAGTGAAATAGCCACCTGTTGTGTGCAACCCGAAAATCCCATTTCCTTAGATAGGAATTCATATTTATGGTGTACTATTTTTGGAATTTGCAATTGTACCTATTACATAATTTCGATATTAGTGATTAATTCCGATTTCACGACAAGGAGATACTGAGAGGGCCAGAAAAAGGTGCAGCATTTTCTGGGATACGGAGCTCTGCGCAAATATAGCGAAATAAGAATGTAGCTATTTCCAAATTTCACCATAAATACTCAAAATCCTGTTGGTTTATGATTTGAAAAGAGATGCTTGGAATTCCGCCATAGAATGGCAGTTGTAGAAAATCCATGTCTTGCCTCTCATCGAAAAACGAGAAAAATTGCTTGGAATTTTAGAAATTGACTTTAAGAGACTGTATTTTCAGTTGAAATCCTCTCGGAGCACGACATTATTGTTATTGATGCCATCGTTGCCATCGGAGAGTCAAAGCAACACAGCTTGGAAACCGTCGTCGTTTGATCTCCAGAGGCATAGTTGGACATTGTTATCGAGATGACTGACAACCATGGCTTTTATATTACGGTTTCAAGTCAACTCATGGGTAGCGAGACCCGCTGGAGCGAGGCCGTCGAAGAACTCCATAATTATCATGCTATTTGTGATCCGAACCCGCACTGTCGATCCTATAGTAGGTCTTCTCTCATGCTCTAGTTCTCCCGTTCGCATCCTTAGTTGAAGTTTAAATCGGAAACTGTTTAACTGGTCACTCAAATATACATGTAAACACACAAACGTGATTTACCCTCATTGCTACGACTTTCCACAATTGAGTAACCAATGCCGCTCTGTGGTCCCATGTTCAATTCCAAGAATAAAGAAAAAGATACAAGTTTTGTGGGTAAAACAGCAGTCGTTTTTGCTACTGGAGGAACCGGGGGTTAGGGTCCTGCACGTTCCATGGCCCAACCCGACCCGACTCGCGGGCCCACTACGGCCTAATTTTTTACAATCTTTCCTAGAGTCGGGTCGGGTCAGCCGGAATTTTTTTAATTGAAATGTCGACAAAAGAAAGGATGAAACCTTTAATCGGTCACTTTTTCATGTCCCTCGCAAAAAGTTTGCTACCGATGCTGCAGCAGTGGCGTGACCTTCAATTGCGGTTTCTGTTTCTTCTTCCTTTCGGAAGTTCTCGACATCGGGCATGCAACGCGGCTCGGAAACTCCGTTACATGTTACGTTGTCACTCAGCGTATTTATTTTCTCGGTTTTGACGTCGTTCGTGTTTACTCAGAAACTTTGAAGCTTCGCGTTGGTTTTGAATGAATCGGAGAAAATTGTATTTAAGGCCCTGGGTGAGAAGCAATTTTCAGAGGAAAAACATAGTGAATGTGTTTCCTAATCGCAGTGACGGGTCGTGGTGTAAAAATGTTGGGTGGGCAGCAGTGGTGCTTACGGAAGGGGGGGGGGGGGTGGACGGTCGCCCCTCCTCAACCCCCCCCCCCCCCCTTTTTGGCTAGAGGTTTGACTTAAAGGTTTAGGATTTTTGCAATCAGTAATTGTAAATATATTTCAATCAGAACTATCATTCGAGGAAATTGCCTGCATCTGACAGGAAAAGTTGCAAAGATATAACCCAAACCAGGTGTGAAAACAATCGAGGCTTCTACAAGCGCGTGATTCTGCACGCAGGGCGTGAGGAAGCGCCTCTCATCCTTATCTTCCTACGCAAGGAGCAACTTCGCAACCTGGGCAAGCCCACCCCGTTTTATTCCAGGACTACAGCTCTCGTCTCTCTCTCCCTCTTCAGGTTCCTGCATTGGATTCGTAGAGATTTGATCCCAGCCAGCGTAGGCTTGAAACTCCGTCCCTACTCTGAACAAATTATCTAATTCAGCTTTTAACCTTGCTAGGGAAAAACCTTAATTTTAAACAGGGCAGGCACTGCTTACCTGGCCTACTCTGGCGAGCCGCCATTTCTTAATCGTGGATGTCAGTCTAATTTGTACTAACTTTTAAAACAATAATTATACGACTGATATCCTGTTCAACTCCTTGGCTCTCCTGTCGACAGCGGTGGCCTGCCGACCGGTGTGCATTGGTGCATCAGGTGCTCGAGAAGAGATGGCTGGGACTCTCCCTCATGCGTGATATTGTCTACTTCAGATACGGGCACGTGGAAGGCGACAGGCGTACCAATGTTATGTTCAGCACCGACTGGCAGGGGCTAGAGCCGACCAAGATGGTCAGGTGAGGATACGTCAAAGTGGCTATGTGGCTATGTAATGAATTATGTAGGAATGTGGAAACCAATTTTCAAAGGTATTACCTTCCTTGAACCTCAACCTCACCCACCCCCAGCCACCTTCTCTACGTAACTCGCTAACGCTAGGCCTAGGCCAAACTGAAGGATTATCATCGGGTCAGCATATGCCTACCTTTTTCATTCAAAAGAAACTTAATCCTCGGCCTAAGGACCAATTAGGCCTATGAAGATAAACCCCATCTCTTCGAGGCACCTCATTGAGGACGTGTAACGCTACGCCAATCGTAGACCTATTCAGTCTCTCATAGAACATTTAACAGGGAACTTGTTACGTTAGATCAAATATAGGTATTTCCTCCGTTTCATAAGTCATTTCAGTGCGTTCGGGTAACATTAGGCCTATCCAGAGTTCCTCGAATCGTATCGACTCATTCTGAGAAGAAAGTGCCTTTAGAAAGCATGACATGGAAACTGGCTGGCATGAAGTTAATTTAGGGATGTATGAATGACATATCTCCGTATTCCGCTAAATTCATCCGTAACTGCAAACCACTGCTTCAATATCAGTTCATCCCATGAATTCAGCACGAAGATCCATACAGCAACATTAAGGTCGAAGAAGTCTTGAATCTGGGGTTACCAGGACACGATATCCGGCAACACTGTAGGACGGGACTGTTCCATCACGCTAAGACTAAATTACCGACATCTAATTTCATTTTTCATGGCGGAATGGTGCACTGAAACCAAAAAAGGAGACTTTTTGTCCCCTCCAATCTTTCGTTTGGGTGCTCCCTATCGCTCCAAAAACTTCCCAGGTGTGGCTTCCAGGAGGGGGGAATACCGGAGCGACTTCCACAGCTCCCGAAAGAGAGATTCAGTGATCTCCACAACCCCGGGGAGATGAAGCTTCAAATCTGGAGCGATTTTGTGTTGAGAGAATAAGAAATTTGCCAAATTTAATTCACGTCGATGCTTCCCCTTACGAAAATGTAATATAGGATTCCTTGTTCCTAAAGGAACAAGGAATACTATAGGTTCCTATAGGCCCCATAGAGTTCAGTTTGGGACCTATGGAGTCCCCTACAGAACCTAGAGAGTTCCCTATAAAACCAATAGAGCCCCTAAAAGAACCTATAGGGATCCCTATAGAACAAATAGGGTTTCCCTTAAGGCTTATAGGTTCCCTATAGGAACCAAAGGGTGCTGTATAGGACACGATGGGTTCCCTATAGGACCTGTAAGGTTCGCTATAGGACCTGTAGGAGTCTTTATAGGATCAATAGAGTTCCCTATTGGGCCTATAGAGTTCCCTGTAAGGGCTTGTACGGAACCCAATAGGCCTATAGGGATCCGTTTGAAGTTCTCTTCTAGGCCACTAGATGGAAGGATTGAGTTCTCCCATTTCTCAGAGGACACTAAAGTGCCCTATCCTTACCCATGGAATCATCTCTCACAAGAGAGTTTAGTACATCCCCATATGTCTCGCCTCGCCTCATTGTAGCAATCAATGAACTTCGACTCTTCCTTATTTGTCATCCCCATCTTCCAGATAGAATCATGGGAGTCCAGGCAATAAATATACCCTTATTCCCTTTGAAAACCACGCACGAGAATATATAGACTTTTTCCGAAGGAGTTTCTGTAAAGAGACTTGCTCGCAGGTTCCGTTGTCTGTTTCCTTAGGTCGAGAGAAAATGATACTTCTCTCTACCGAAGGAAGTGGACGCACAGTCCAGCGACATATGAGGGTCGGGGCCATAAATTATGCAGACTTTAGCAGTACAGGTCCCAGTGTGCCTACCAAGGGAAAACCCCTTCTTGGTAATTAATTTACACGAAAATGCGACGCCAATGTTAACCCCGGTCGCCTTTTCAGTCGTAATGCCTGGGTTTCGAAATCCAAAAATTCCTCCCGAATCCTATAGGTCAGGAGTCCTATATGACCCAAAAGGGATTCTCTAGAATCCTATAGGTTTTTTGTGTTTCAAAAACCTATAGGGAAGTCTATAGGTTTCCTATAGGACATTTCCGTAAGGGTTCAGAGAAGAATACGAGACGGTTGGATTTTGTCCCCGGAAGGGGTTGAAGGAAGGTTGTGGGCGTTTCCGAGCCTATTCATCTGACCATCTGACTTTCGTGGCTATGTGGCGATTTTCGCGTCTCGTCTAGGCAATACTTTTCAGCGCTGTTGCGGACATGCTTCCATGGCAAAAAGCACTACGTGTTACTGCCGGGTTACCAAAATGATGGCATTGTGGAAAAGTCAATTGGGATGAAAGATGTCTGTTTCTTGGTCGTTGGTAGCCATTGGTGACCGTTCAGTCAGCGGTATCCTAAGCCGCCCTTGAGACACCCTTGAGACACACACAACCTTCACGCACAATCTAAATCTAATATTCCCTGTACTAATAATTTTTCATGGAATCGATTGAATCTCAACACGACACAAGGACTCATAGTAACCATTCACGAAATATATTTTTGTTTCCACGGTTTTTCTTAACGGCAATGCAGAGGAAATTTGTCATTTCATTCTAGTGAGTAAGCTCTGAAAATAATGCACGGCGTTGCCTCATAAGTAAAGTTCATAATTTTACTAATTTTCCCACAACATTGACTGAATCAGGGGGACAATCAACAAAGGATCCGGCTTGATGCTACACCCTAACCCGGATAACCGGACGACCCGAACTCTCATGCACTGGGTGTCCTCGTCCGACATGAAGATCCCGCTCCTCCCCAAGGGCATTCTCGTCCGCCTCTACACGATGACATGCCGGCAGTACATCCTCGATCTGCGGCACTACACGGAGTCCAGATGGAGGATGCACCTCGATGCCAGGCGAGGCTGAACTCAGGTAAAAAAAAAAGTCCCTTACTACCTCTGAATCCAAAGGTCCACTTTAGGACAGGAACAATCGAAAAGTTGAAAACTGAAATTGTGTCAATTTTCTCATATACGTATGTAAAGGGAATCAGAACAATTTCGGGGAAAGATTGAGATGCATGCATAGATATATTTTTCGCCATTTCCAAGGAGAAATTATTTGATTTTCTATCGTATGAAACAGAACTCTTCTATCTCTTCATGCTATTTTCCGATGAAAAGGAACTGTTGTCCTTGTGCTTCTCGACCAGGGAGCACTGGAGTTTCCGCTTGCATGTGGTCTTAATGTATTCCTGACGAGTAAATGCGGTTGAATATATCTATAATTTAAAAATGTATATATCAATTCAGAATTCCAGAAAGACGAGAAGATGGTTGAAGAATGAACGTAATTCAACATGGACATGACCCTTGGGAATCCGATTTTTCATGCATGAATTTCCTGTATACACGCTTCATTAATAAATATTTTTGTGCTCCTTAGTGTTTCTTGGGTCTTCCGGATCTCCCCCGATTTTCCTTGATGGAACCAGTCGAAAGCTAATTTTGGGTGACGAAGGTAGACCTCGATATTGAGCACCCAGTCCATGGTGTCGACTTCGGGCATCTGGGACAATTTCATTTACCGCATTTCCAATCTTTCTCAAATTCCCTAGACTGCTCCAATCAAAAAGGGTTTTCTTATGAGATAGTTGCCGAGAGGCTGGATGCTTTTTCTTGTGATTCCTGAACCTCGTCGCGAAGCTTCTTCCCAAATTTTTGTTTCGCCCAAACAACTTTCACCCTTATAAAATTTATTAGCTTTAGTAGCAGTGTTCCGCGTCCTCGCACTCAACGGATGAAACTGCTCCTCCGGGATAATAATTGCTTCAATGAAGCTTGAATTTTACAAATTGTACAAAGCTTGATTTTTGTCTGCATTTGCCATTCGCCAGACTGGCCTCACACATTTCTGATCTGACATAAGGAATCTGGGTTACTTAGTGGCCTCACGAGGGTCAGGTTTTGCTTGAGCAATTCAAACGATCATTTCCCATGTTTTTTTATTGTCAAATGAATCCCGAAAGAGGAAGCTTTTGATCTTTTTGGGGTTGTTCAGGAGTGCATAATTTGAAATACATTTGATCCCTGTGAAATTCGAACATTTGTGCAGTCAATGAAATTTGGGAAAACGTTAAAGGAAACGTTCATTCAGCATACATTACAGGCTTCCCCCCCTTACGGAAATGTCCTATATGAAAGCTAAAGTTATTTTTTTTTTCATATGAAACCTATATTCTTTCCCATAGGTTTTTGAAGCTCAAAAAACCTCCAGGATCCTATAGGATCCCTATAGGGTCGTAAACTACTGACCTATTGGATTCGGGGAGGATTTTTATGGCTTCGAAACCCTGGCATTACAACGGGAATGGCAACTATGGTGAATATTGGGGCACCAATTTGGTGCGAATTAATTACCGACTATGGATTTTCCAAGGAAATGACAGACAGAACTTGTGAAG
This sequence comes from Darwinula stevensoni, assembly GCA_905338385.1. Lineage (NCBI taxonomy): Eukaryota > Metazoa > Arthropoda > Ostracoda > Podocopida > Darwinulidae > Darwinula > Darwinula stevensoni. Next base: position 45,169 of record CAJPEV010001401.1, read on the forward strand.
ACTATCTCCTTACTGAAACTCCCTTCGGATGAAATCTACTATTTCTTGTATCTGGTTTTCAAAGAGAATATGAGTATATTTCTGGCCTGGGGCCAGTTTCTCGAAGCTTCTAACTTTTTTCTACATCTTTTCTAACTCTTTTCTTAAACGGACCCTTTAAGAAAAGAAATAGAACATAAAAAGTTTAGAATTAGGTTAGAAGGGGAGTTTCTCGAAACATCTAAGTTTGACATTTTCTTTTCTTTTTCTTAAGTCCGTTCGGCCTCTGAAGGGAGATTGAGTCCTTTCATTCGGCACATTGATACTCCAAGTTTCTGATTGACAGTTCCACTACTGCGGCTGAGACACCTAAATCGAGCTTTCGGCAAACCAATTGCTCTTTCGACGATGGAACGAGCTCTTGCCTGACAAGTGTTGTAGGCCCAGAGGTTGCCGGGGGCTCGGGGGCAAAACTAAACCAGAGACCCCTTGAGGCCCTTTGGAGGCCCCTCTTGGGACACCAAGATACGTGGGGCCCTGGTCAGATTGCCCCAATTGTTCCCCCCCACCCCTTCTGGGCGGCCCTGGTTGTAGGCAACCTCTTCCTTAGTCTAAAATTGATCAAAGGAGTCATCAGATAACTTCGCTGTGGGTATCCATATTCTCTCAGCAGCCAACCATCTCCAGGAATTTCCTTCTGACGCAACTACAAGGCGAGATAACTGCTCTCAAAAATGAGACTGTCATGGGATCTGCCTGGATAGCCATCAACAAGATTCAATATCTTCATTTTGATATCGACAACGATTTGTACATACAGGGATTGGAAGGCTTTTCTGTTCACTTAGAGGTATTCCATGTCCTTGGGTGCTTCAATGGGATATGGATTCCATCAATTCCCCAATAACTTTGGGGAATTGAAATTTCTCAATTTTCAGAAATCAGTTTTAACCCTGTGCACTTCGTTTGAGGGAATTTGCGCAAAATCTTGCACGCTCTGAGCAAGATTTTCAAAGACAATAAGAATGCCACGGAGAACTGATGACTAGGAAATACCTAGTCCATCTCCAAACACAAGTAGATGGCACAAGTAGCGAGGAATCTCAATGTACAGCTCAATATTAGTTGAAGACTCAATGCTTTACTACGGAAGGTACCTCATTGAATGCTAGCACTCGTTATGCTACGTATCTCCAGGATGAGGGATCTCGACAGTCGATATTGATTTTCGTAGCTCATGATCCCTATAGTTTTCAAGAGAATTAAGGTGATAACGAAAAACACTCTCCCTCCTCAGCAATTTTCGCCTGGGAAAACGTTCCCGTGTCGCCATGTCTCATGCGAATGTGGAAGAAAGTATGTGAAGCAAATGCTCCTACGAGAAACAAAATACTTGCGTACCATTTAGAATGTCATAAATATGCAGGTCAAATTAATGATTATGTATATAACACACTTCCTTCGCTGTCTTTTCCAATGCTAAAGCTTTTCTTGAACGCAAGAAAATTTTTTGCATAGAAAGAGTTTAGAACTTTCGAGAAACCGCTTTTAAGAAGGAAATAAGTAAAATATTAGAAATAGCCGTGTTTTAGCACGTTTTAAGAAAAATAAAAGATTTAGAAGCTTCGAGAAACTAGCTCCTGGACTCGATGATTCCATCTGGGTGATGGGGATGAGAAATAAGGAAGTGTCGAAGTTTATTGATTGTTACTTAAGGCAAGGCGAGACATATGGGGATGTACAAAACCCTCTTGTGAGAGATGATTCCATGGGTAAGGGGAGGGGACTTTTGTGTAGGTGGAGAAATACGAGAACCCGGTACCTCCATTTAGTGCCCTAGAGGAGAGCTTCAAACAGAACCCTATCAGCCCATAGGGTTCGGTATAGGCCCTATAGGGAACAGTATAGGTCCTATAGGTTCCAAATGGAGGCCTATAGGTCCTGTATGTTCCAATGGGAGACCTATAAGCTCTATTGGAACCATATAGATTCTATAGGGAACCATATAGGTTCCAAACAGAACCATATAGGTCCCATACTGAACCGTATGGGAACCTATAGGATTCCTATATATTCGTAAATAAATATATATAGGAATCCTGTAAGGCATTTTTTTAAGGGCTTGCTTGGGATTGCGTGATAAATTACTTTTTTGAAATGAGAGTTCAACTGCAACCATTGTCCAGACCTGCATTTGGCGCTGGATTGCGCAGCATGTCCACTTCCTTCGGTAGAGAGAAGAATCCTTATTCTCTCAATACATCTTCTGTCGATATCTTTGAGATGTCCTTTTCGGGATATCTCACGACATCCTCGACCATATGCTTCCGGATTGGGACATCTTTAAGACGTCTTCAGTCGAACGTTCGTCAATATTTTCAGGAAAATGTATTCGGGACATTTTAAGAATATTTTTAGGCTACTCCCTGCTCTTTGTCGACTTCAGCCAGGTGCATACCTTCGACAGTAGATGTCTCCAGTGGGCCCTAATCCCCAATCTCTGATCTTTTCCATCAAATTTCACCCCATGAGTTGTCCGGGAGATAAATTAAGATTTTCGTACCGTCCATCGTGAAAGCTGCCACAACGGGAAGTGAAAATTTTTCATTTATTCCGTTGTATTCTCATCAATGATGACGGATCGGCATTTCTGATAACAACTACCTTGATTGGAGACCTGAGCACATACGTTTTATTGGACGTCAGACCTCAAGATATTGTCCATGACTGTGCTAAGAGTGATAAATTTTTATCCCTTGGAGATATGTCTCCTATATTGGGATCTCCCAGGAGCAGAATTTTCCTCCCTTTTTATCGTCTCTCTTTTACTGGTCAAGTATTTAGGAATCGCTATCCCTAGAAAATCAAATAGAGACATCTGCAATAGTAATGGGTTGTCCTGTGTGATAGGAAATGAGTCCATTCCAGAGGCACCCGTAAGGGATTCCGGGGACTTCTCACTTGTCTTAAACAGATATTCCTGGGACATCTCTGGGATGTGCTCGTTCTTCAGGAAAGGGACATCCTTGGGATGTCTTTTCGCCCAGACATACTTATATCCGTAAGATGTCCATACTCTTTGTCTCTGACACATCGCACTTGTCCCGAGGGTAAATCTCTGCGATATCTTTGGGCTATACCCGTTCTGTGGGAGTATCATCCGTGTCCGAGGAAATAGGAAAACAAGGACTTTCTTTGGGCCTCGGTTGTCCCAGGCCTGCCTCTAGGTCATTTGGTATCTGTCTCCCAATAAACCATTAGCCATCCTCTCCCCATCATTTTACAGTCAATCACACCAGTCTTTTGGGAATTATGCTTTCACATTATGGTAGATATAAGATAGTCGGACAATACGGATGGAAAATGTGCAGCTCGGCACTTTGCACTTAGCACAGGCACTTTTGGTCGTCGTTTTTCGTTGACTTCACTCGGCTTTTTGCCATGAAGATCCTGCTGCGCGAAGGAGCATAGGTGAAACTTGCTACTCTTGCCCCCGCTTATGGACATGCCTTCTCTCCTCCTCGCGTCCTGTACTCTATTCGTACCTTGGTTGAGAGCGGTGGCCGACCGACCAGTGCTCCTTGACGCATCAGGTGTTCCAGAAGAGTCCGCTGGGAATGACCGTGACGCAGAACGTGGTCTACTTCATACAAGAGAGCATCGAAGGCGACAGGCACTCCTCCATTATGTTCAACATCGAGTGGCCGGAGATGGAGTCGACGAAGAAGATTGTCAGGTTAGTAGACATCAAAGTGACTATCTAACCATCTGACCGTGTGGCAATGTGGCTATGATTGGGTCTCGGCTAAGCAATTCTTGAATGCGTGGTTGCCGTCATACTTCCGTGGCAAATAGCACAACGTGGTACTTGCGGGTGGCAAAAATATTGAGATTATAGAAAGAAAGGTGGGATGAGAGATTATCCTAGCTGTTGATGAAGATCTGTGATCATTGGTCATGGGTAAAACACAAGTGCATACTGTTTCATGCATGCTAACGGAAGCAGTGCAAATTAAATTGTAAACTGCACCGAAATTACATACATATTTATATATGTTTGCTATTTACATGCAGAGAGTGCTTGAGTTTCTGTCGTTTGGAGCAGAACTCTTCCTTCCTTTAATGCTATTTCCCGATTAAACTATTAGCCCTGAATTTCTCAATCGGGGAAACGAATAGGGAATGCTTGAGGGACAGGGATTACAAGCTCATAATTTCATCCTCACTAGTTGATCTGGTTCGAGTTATTCACGATGTTGCAAATTATTTTCCCTTAGAATCCCTAAATGACCAGAAGATGGTTGCGGAATCGGTATAATTCAACGCCGCCACGACCTTGTCGACCGTCGAGAACCCCTTTTTTCATAAATAGACTTCCTGGAAGCAAACTTCTTCATGTAATAAATTTATATGTTCCTCATTCTTTTCCTGGTCTCATCCATGTTCTCCGGCGATTTCCAAAAGCGCTCAATGGAGTAATCTTCGAGAAGAAACAAACGAGTTTCCCGTCGCGCGCGTGATTGAAACCCTCCCTTCTAAAAAAAAAATTAACATCCATTCCACACGTGTGGACCGCATCTGATCCACACGTGTGGATTTGACTGGGTGTGGTGAAGAATGAATACGATGAATACGAGGGTTGTCCAAAAAGTTCTTTGTATTGATTTTTAAAATGAGTTACACTCCATGAATCTGTATTACATTTCGGTGAGCACTGGATATGTCTAATAGTATTCACTGTGCGAAGTTTGGTATAAATTAATCCAGATATACAATCACTGTCGGATATTGCATACAGTCACTATGAACGCCTCTGTCGTCAAAGAATCATTCTCGAAACATCACATCTGAGTCATCATCGAGTTCCAAGTTCTGCTCAACAACTGACCGACAGGGAACCATCAACTGATGTCAATGGGTTTTGGCCAACACTATCCAGCTTACGAGACGAACCGGAAGAAGCGCAAGCTCGTCCTGGAAGGGGGGAGGGGTGTTGGTGGAAAACCTTTGACTCAGAGGCTAGCCCTAGTCTCACAGGGTGGAAGCAGGCCATCCAGCAGACCGACTAGCGGAAAAGAAAAGGTTCATTTGCTAAAGAATCGCAAACATCTCGAAAATAATAAGATAATGAGTTTCCTTGAAGAGTCCTTTTTTTTAACCAATGTGCATAACCATTATACTGCATTCACTATGGTCGCGCCTTCGGCGCTCCATTACCTTGGAAAGTGATTTATTCATTTATTCTTTCTGAAATGGCAAACACGTATTTAAAGTACGTCCCGATTGAAATACATGACATATATGGACGAAAGTCTTAATTTTTTATCAAAATCTTTACTTCTATTTTTTCTGGTCTGCCTAACTTCAAATCTTTTCATGAGTCCGTTTATGTAAGGGTGAATAATACATTTTGCAATACTTCCCTTCTATAATCTACACTAATGGGCCATATTTCAAAAGTAGGATTTCTCTTGTACTCAAACATCAAATAGGTTATTCTGAGGGAAATTTAAATTTTCTGTCTCTGTTTCGTTGGATCGAAAAATAATCAGGAATATGGAACTTTGGAAAAAGAGATTCAAGGAATGGCCGGGAATTGAACAAAAACCTACAGATTACCGGTAATATATGCTACTATTGGGTTGGAAAGAACGTCTTGCAACACTGCGCAAATTTGTCAAAATTTTATAGCTTTATTGAAATGCAATTTCAGTCAACAATGTAATGACCCATTGTTGACTGGTGTCGATGTCCTTTGCCCAGAACTCTGGCGATTGTGAAATGAAGAAACGGCCGACATCATTTTCGAGCTGGGCTCGATCGTCGAAGGCCTTGTCCCGCAGGTGATTCTTGAGGGCCCGGAACAAGTGATAGTCGGAAGGGGCCAAGTCCGGAGAATAGGCTGGATGGGATAAAACTTCCCAGCCTGGTTCCGAAATTGTCTGGCAAGTCATCTTCGCAACATGCAGACGAGCGTTACCA
>CAJPEV010001401.1:51211-67079 GCA_905338385.1 Darwinula stevensoni
GATTCGCGAGTGGTGGCGTTCGGCTTCGCGTTGAGGGCGTTCCGCAGGGCTTCGTCATCGACTGTAGATGGACGTCCTGAGCGTGGTCGATCTCCGAAGGTCGTGTCGCCAGATTCCAAGCGTTTGAACCATCCAGACACCGTGGAATAGTGGACGACGTTGCCCTTGAATGAAGCGCAGATGTTGTCCGCGGTGGCTCTCGCAGAGTGTCCTTGGAGGAACTCGTAGTAGACGATGGGGCGAAGAGTTGCTTGTTCGATCGGAGCCATGGCTGCCAACTGATGGCAGATGCCGCCTCATATACCCCGAGGGCAGAAGCTTCGAGAACATTCCAGCATATACAAATGGAAAGACCCGCCCATCATTCCTTGAAAATTTTTATAAATAGTTTTAGAAAGTGTTGCAAAACTTTCTTTCCAACCCAATACTACACCACCAAACCCACGACATCCAATTGGCTCTCTGAATACCATCCTTATCTGTCACGATATATACTTAAGAAAAACGTTTCCCCCCAATATTTGTACCCCCAGGGCATGTAACTCCGAAGTTAGATTTTTTAAACTCTGCATCCCAAAAGGTACATGTGTACCAGATTTCAGATTTCTAACCTTCATAGAACATGGTTAGAATTAGCGTCAATCAGTCAGTCAGTCACGATCGTCTATATATATTAGATAGCAGTCTATTTTGTAAAAGACCGTAGTTGAATGCAAAGTCGTTCTCGTTACTGAAAATCTGAAAGCATCTGTTTAATTTTGATTTCATTATATTATTGATAATGTGCTTAGTGTCATTTGACCTATGCGTGGGCATATTAGCAATTTCGAAGGAAAAGTCTCTTCTTTTGTCATAAATATTAATAGGACACTTCGATCGTTGGCAGCAAGCATCCAGTGACGGGACATGCATAGATCTAATACCTTCTTAGGTGTGTGCAGTGACGGGTGTCTACAATTTCCCATGAAATTTTTCTTAAGTAATGAAGTTTCTTTGGCTGAGTATTTCCGTTTCTTGTAGTTCTTCTTTAGTTTCTTTGAAATTAAAAAAACCCGGGTTTCTATGAAAATTAATGAAAAGTAAAGATAAATGAATAACATAAGGAGAAAAGGAAAATTATCCAATCTCAGAGTCAACATGAATTGCATGATACGTGGAATTAATCATCCTTCCCTCATCTCTACCTTGTCCACACCTATTGCCCTCAATGACCACACTTTCCCCATACCCATTCCTCCCACTTCCACACTGATTCCTCACGCAACTCACAGCCGTCCACACAACATCCACGCCATTCCACACCCGTTCTACCGGGTGGATGGGTGAGGTTTTTTAGAAGGGCTACCCCCAAGCGAGTCCGTCCGTGGGTTCTGGAAATGCTTCCTGGATCCATCACTCTGTCATCTACCTTGTATTGATCTCTGTATCAGGAGGAAGGAAAAGGATAAGGAAGAAAGGAAGAAAACCCTAAATTGACATGAATTGACACAAATGTACATCCGTTCATAATTGTGGAGACATAACAGGGTATCTGGCCATTTGAACCCATCCAGAGTTGGGAATGAACCAAATAATGAGAAATAAAAGCACAAAACGGAGTCCTAGTTGAGTGGAGAAATGGAATACAATTGAAGGAAACAATCGATGAAAGTACTTGTAGGACTGCCTGGAGTACTTTCTGGAATACTCACTTATGGACTAAGGGAGACTTGGCTGCACGGTCCTCTGCTGGGGCGCAAAACGGTCCAAAGAATCAAAACTTATCTAATCACATGAATCATATAGAAGGAATTCTTATTTTGAAAAGGAAATAATGCACTATTTATAAATTGCGAAGAGAATGGAAAGAATGTCGGTTCCTTGAGTGTATTCATAAGTCCGTTATTGCGTGGATGTCACGAGGTCCAAAGGATCCATACAATAGCGTTTCGTCCTCTCCGTGTAAATCTTGGATTCGCCATGGAGGGATGCCAAGGCAGTTGCTGGGATTTTTCCAAGCGGGAAAGGAGATTAAGGGATAGGAATTTCCATTGCTTTTTTTTCCTTGGCAATGCGACTCTGCCCGCGGAAGAACCGGTTACTTCCCTGTTTAACCCAGTGCTGCATGACGGTCGAAAGTATGGGAAAGTGCATCACGTCAATAGTGATTTGTTTGCAAGATTTGCTTTAAAATATTTCACAATTAAGTTACAGTGGGAGAGGTTGGTCTATGGTTTGATGTCATTTGGCTAGTTGATGCTGTTGGTTTGAAATGGCATCGTTGAGTAAAATATGCATTCAAAGAAACTGTCTACTTCCATGGGATTAATGCCAACTGACTTCTAATGTAGAGGAGGTTTAAATTCCCGACGTTCACAATCCAGAAACGAGGTGAGAAAGCTTTCATGCAAAGTGGGTCAGATGAAAGCTTAACCTTGCCACAACGTTGGGTTAATTTGTATCATTGGCATTAACTAACTGGAAGATTTACTCACTTGCTCCTTTCACGGTTGCATGAGTTAAACCTAAACTTCGAATGAATAGAGCATTCTTCGTCGAAAAAAATACGCTTTCACCTATCCCAAGTAACACAAGATATTCCAGCAACGTTTAGGAAATGTTGATGAACAATGATCTCAATGTTGTACAGCAACTTGCAACATAGAGCAACATAGGCAACATTTTGAAAACGTTTCATCACTATACTGTGTTACTTGGGTATGGTAGCTGGTTTTAATACTATGGGACGTTTGCTAACGAGGAAAACTGTGGCAGCTAAGAGCGATGAACACGGTAGTCCATAGCAAACAGTTCTTTATCTTTTCTAAAGGCTCCATCTTTGCGCACGATTAGGCAAAATTTGCTAACGATTGATATACTTATTTGGAAAGCCCCTAATGAGATATTTTGAATGATTTTTTAAAAAGGCGGTCAAAGATGAGATGTTGCTGGCGAAGAGACGTCGCTTCTCATACACATAACCCTTTCTCTTCAAAGACATCAACGATCTTTTTTAATCGTTGGATTCGATTGAGGTGTCTGATCAAGAAAAAAACCGAGCTCAAGGTGTTCATCGTGCTGGAATTTCTTTAAATGTTGTTCTTGTTCCTGTTCCTGTGAAGGGAGAAGATAGACGGTGGCTTCCTGATAAGAACAGCAAATCCAGCTATTAATACAAGGTAATATCGTCGATAAGTTTGAAGATAAAGCGTTACTGTTATGAGAGGCTTGCGTCCCACGGCTAGCATCCTTTCCAGATCGGCACTTATTTTGTAAATGGGGTTTCCTTGAAGAAAATATATTTTCCACAAATCCACACATCATTGTTCAGCGGCCTAACGCGAGAGACATAAAACAAGGCTATTGAAAGGACTGATGTACGTTGCAGACATATTGTCCTCAAGAACGGTGAAGGCTTTGGGAAATGTTTTTCAAGATTAACAACTTTTTTAGTTTGTCAGTCAGATGACACGTAATTCAATTTACCATCTTAATACAAAATGAAAATTTAATTACATGAAATGTGCAACATTTTGGTGTGTATTTTGAATGGAACTTCCGTACTATTAAAAAGAAGAGAGTACCAACTCAGGTACAAATCCGGCATTCTACTGACCCCCGTTCCGCTTGGATTTATTACATGCATTCACCGCATCCTAACCATCCAACTACGAAATGAACTATAGCTGTTATCGGTAGGCATATATGAAGAGGTCTGAACGCCGACCGCCATAACCGGCATTTCCCCATTGTTCCTCTAGGAATGCCTGATGAAAAAGGGAATGGAATGAAAGGAATTTTGGTTACGTGAATGCATCCATAGGACTTTTATTGCGGTGATGCCATCTGACAACAAATGAAAGGGTTTCGTCCTTGGATAAAATACGCATTATTTTTCGCTACTCGTGAAGGAATACCAAGGTCTTTCCTGGAGTTCTTCGAGGAGGAAAGGAGATGAAGGAAAAGGAATGAGCATTCCTTTTTTTCATGGGAAATACGAGCCGGCCCACGTAAGCATAATCTATTTCCCTGTTTAACCTACTGTTGCATGAGTTTCGAAAGGTTGGGAGAAAGTGTATCGTATCAATTATAATTTAGTTCGAATGAAAATTTCGTTCGAAAATATTTCACAATTATGTTTAAGTGGTAAAGCGATGGTCTGTGATTCGATACCGTTTGTATAATCATTGTCATTCGTTTGATGCCATTTGGCTAGTTGATGCCATTGGTTTTATGGATTGGATTGCTTTGGCATCGTTGGGCAAAAAAATGAATTATAAACTGCCCGCTTTCATGAAAACGTCGTATTTTGTTCTCATTCCTACTGAGTTCTTCGTGTACAAGAGGTTTAATTTCCCTACGTTCAACTGTGTGAGTCCACAAGCGTTTTGCGAAGCCTTTCATGCAAGGTGGGTCAGAAGAAATCATAACCTGGTCAAAACGTTGAGTTCACTTGTATCATCGGCACAAATGAACTCGAAGTTTTACTCATTTACTCCTTTCTCAAATGCATGAGATAAACTTAACCTTCAAATGAATTGATTATTCCTCGTCGATCAGTCGACATTTTCTCGATGCTAGCTGGTTTTAATAACTGTATCGTTTTGCATACGGTGAATTCTGGGGCAGCAAAGAGCATTTAGCTGGGAACAAGGCAGTCTTTTTCTTTCAAGACAGTTCTTTTTCACGAAGTCCAACCTGACCTATTATTGTGGACGCGCGTCAAGCAGACAAAAGGAATAGGTGGCAATTGGGATATATTCCCTTTTATTCCAGAGCATGGCAGAGCCCATCCTCCAGATAAAAGGCTTCTGGCAAAAGACTCGTTGCAATATGGGACGTTTTCCCTTTTCGTCCACCTCCGAACTTGGTTACTCTCGGAAAACATGCCGTCTGACTCTTTTCAGGGAGAAGCGTATTAGGGAGTAATGCAACAGAGAACGTCTCCGTCTATTAAATGGATTCATCGCTGAAATTCCGTTAAACATAGCCATTTTTTTTCGAGTATGTGATAATTTCTTGTATTAAAAAATAGGGGAAAAACTGAAGACTTAGAATGAAGAAATGAGGAAACAGGAAACATTTTCTGAACAAATAACGACCACTGAATTACATATAAATTCAGGAGAATTAAAAAATACGTCTCATTCTGAAAATAAGACCTTCACTCACGCATCAAACTCAATGAAAGGCCCACAGACATTACACAATATTCCCCATTTATGTCATACATTTCCTCTAACTTCATATGGAACGTGCCACAATGGTAGGTCTCATAGAGGCTGATAAATCAGAGAGTGCAACCACTTCGCACTCAATCCATAAAGGGAACGCATGCACATTGAGATTTTGATCTCTTCTCCCTCGGGTAGAAACATAGTAAAAAAAAAGCCTTACCAAGAAGAACACTGCACTTAAGACTGGCATGACTCATCTAGCGCAATAGAATTACGCCGCGGCGGAGTCCAGGGGAAGATCGATCCGAGAAATGGCGAAAGACCTTCGCCCTTCCAGATCGAGCCTCCCTTGCGGTTCCATCCATGTTGCCAGACGACATCCGCCTGTGTTCTTTGCTGTATGCAATTTCCTGCATAAAAACTGCCACGATGGAGAACACCTCCCGACACGACCTCGGCAAGCCACCGAAATCAGCAATGGGAAGCTTCAGAGCTTTTGGAAAGAGAACATTTATTTTCTAATGGGGCTGCGAGAAAGCAAACCTCTCGGTCGAGCCAGGAAGACGGGAGACTGCCGGTAAATACCGGTTCATATATTGAGAGTGGGAAGGATTTTTCTAAATTTTGAAATTGATATATTCCGCATGATTCCCATGACTCCCATTTAACCCTCTCCAACTGCTGCTGGATGGATGTCCTCCAACGAACGAACCGGAAGGGAACGGGCGCAATGAAAAGGCTGATGGAATGTGGTGCATTAAAGCGAAAAAAAAGAAATCAGTTGGAATCGTCTGGTCATCGATGAGTAAGGAAAAAGAGCGAGTTTCCACCGTCTCGAAATGGACGGTTACCCGTTACCGCTATTCAACCATCTGACCTTAAATCGCGCTTGTCCTTGGAGAACTGATGCAATACCGTCAGAAGGAAAAAATCAGAGAAATACCGAGGCTAACGCAGGAGAAGGAACAAGGAAAATAGGATGCTCAAAGAGGATGTGAGGCGACACCTTGTTGCATTACATTATCTTGTAACGATTCTTTCGAACTCGATCGTATTATTCATAAGACATAATTCCCGCTCGGAGCTTTGTCCCTTTATGAGGTGCTTTCCTTACATGTTTAAGAGGTTTAGCGTCCCGAAGATTCACAAAACATTCCCGGTTAGGGAAAATCTGTGAATTCTTGACTTGGATCCGAACTAATTGCTCACGTGCTTCACCGAAGCTGACAGCGTCTGTGTGGATGGGACCATGTTGTATCATCTCTCCAATGAAACTTGAGCAAAAGACGATTCGCATGACTCGAAGATAGGAATGATATCTCTCATTAGAATGTCCAGCGTTAGAACTTCTCGCATTAAACTTCCCAATAAGTAATTGGCTGATTCCGCACCACTTCTGCTGAAGCCCCACCACTAATTTGGGAATTCCATTTACTTCTTCCATGCCCCCTCGCCCTTCATATGCGAAGTTATTTGTTTTCAAGCCCATACACCTTGGAAATGATAATAGTTCCATAATAATAATAGTTCGGATAATAGCTCTTCCAATGTTCAGATTTACCCGGAGTTCAGTTATGAAGTACCAAATAACATCTCAGCGGAGGAAAGCCATGAAGGAAGACGTCACTGAGTTTCCCCAAGGCAGGTCAAGTGCATCTTTTGCCTTTAATTTTTTTTTGTCAATGGAAAGCTCGGGTCTCCAGACGTATTTAAAAGAAAAAGGACTTCTAACGTATGCGGTAAATTATCCGAGCATTATTGCTTTATTTCAAGACAGCGAAAGCATCATACACTCGATTTCAAATGATGAAACATAATTTGCCAGCCCTTCTCTGTTATCATTTATGGTTGTTCGGGGCACTCCATACATTTTGGAGTACATGAAATCCCACATTCCCTTAGGGAAATTTCCTAAAATAAACCTATTGGTATTCCTTATAGGAGACCTATAGACTTTCCTATCGGATTTTCGAAACACGCAAAACCTATAGGATCCAATCGGATCCTTATAGTGTCGTATAGGTTTCCGGACCTATTGGATTCGGGGGGGGGGGGATTTCTTTGGTTTCGAAACCCAGGCATTACGACGGGAATGGCAATCGGGGTCAATATTGGCGTCGTATTTTGTTGTAAATCAATTACCGATTATGGGTGGTAGGGGCACTTTCATTACTGCTTTGGTCTGCATTATTTATTGCCCAGGCCCACATATGTCGCTGGATTGCACAGGATAGCGCGTCCAGTTCCGTCGATAGAGAGAGGTATCATTTTTCTTTCCATGGACTCCATGAAAGATGGGGATGACAAATAAGAAAGTGTCGAATTTTATTCATTGCTACAATGAGGCAAGGCGGGACATTTGGGGACGTACAAAACTCTCTTGTGAGAGATTGAGATGATTCCATGGGTAAAGGGAGGGCACATTAATATACTTGAGAAACGCGAGAATACCCTTCCTCCATCTAGTGGCCTAGAGGAGAACTTCAAATAGAACCTTATAGGCCTATAGAGTTCCGTAAAGGCCCTACTGGGAACTTTATAGGTCCTATAGGTTCTGAAGGTAGACCTATAGGTACTATATGGTTCTCTTAGGTTCCCTATAGGTTCCCTATTTGAACATATTGGATTCTTTTGTGTTCCTATAAGATTCCTATATATTCCTAAAGGTATATACAGGAAACCAACATATTCCTTGGTTAAATGGTCCATTTGCAAAAAAAAATTCATTCCTGGATCTCCACAAGGAATGAGTGAATATTCCTGCGACTGTCATGTAAAATGTAAAAAGTGTGAAAAAATGGCATGGATGGATAAAAAATTTATCCTTTACTTATTCCCAAAAAACACCAATTTCCTACGAAAGGAACAAGGTCCTATGTGCACAAAACCAACAACACTTTTTTCAGAAATTTTTTGAAGATAGACCAATTTACCTTTCAGCCTTTCATGCATCGAAAGCGTGTCTGTTCGAAATTTGAAAGTTACGCCTCTTTCGAATACGATGAGACGGAGATGACTGGAGTGAGTACAGGCGAATGTACTACTCAGTACTCGAGTTCTCAGTACTCAGTGCCCCACAATGACTCGGGAAAGCTTGGCTGGCAGAAAGCAAACAAATATTTCGAACACCTTTGAGCAACGTTGCAGAAACGTTATTCCAGGTGCTTTCGATCGCTCAAGATTTTCATCATTGGAACAGTCGAGAAACGTTTCTGAGAACGTTCATGGAACGTTTGTTAAGCATTCCTGTGCCGTTTGCGATCGTGTAGGAAGTTGAGTAAAATGCATTGTCATCATATTTGAGTTGTAGATATACGAGAAAAGTAACATTCACCATGTGTTGCTAATTAAAATATGTGTAATTCATGTATTTACTCGATTATGAACTCAAGTTATGACAGAGAATCAAACTGCGACCTCAAATAAATGGTTGCAGCGGAATTACATGAGAAAATACACAGAACGAGCGCCTTCGGCGAGAGGAAAATGCGGACAACGACGCAGAGGGCCTCAGACTCACGGTCATAAAAAAGTCATGCTCACCCACGAAAGTCAGAGAGTGCTTTTTCTCCGCATCGCATGAACGTCGAACCTCAGGTCCCGGTAAATTTCGCAGAGTGATTCCATAGTGGAGATGAAAGAGGCGGCGGGAAGGTGGGGAGGGAAAGGGAGTGCGAAAACTGCCATTATTCAGCTTCTTCTCCGAAGGAAATGGAGTGACGGGGAAAAGATGGAGACGATATTCGCCCTCGAGTACATCCTGGAGACCATGCACTTCCTCCAGGACGTCATCCTCCAAGATCATCTACTGAGCAAAAACCATCTGCTCTCGGGTAACTCCTCAATCCCAAAGGTGAGACGCCCATCTAGGCTTGACCTCCTCCAGCTCCTCCGACCGATAGAGTTTCGTGAAGCCTCGACTTCGAGAAGAAGGCGGTGAAATACCAGGCATGCGCACCCCTACCAACCAAGGAAAAATCAATTGGAGTCGACGGCCATTCAATGATCAGATAAAAGCGGGATATCCTCTCGAAGGGGTGAGTACCCTTTTTCAACGATATTCGTCCTTGTGGCGCTGAAGGGCGCGTTTCCACGCTCAACGTCGCAGTGGTGTTGGGATGACCTTCAGAGATGCCGATGCTAATGTCATGATGACTGTTCAGCGGTAGAGGTCGTCGAATTGTGCTTTGCAATTTCTCTGTAATTGCGCAAGCGACGGTCAGTGAGCTGTGAAGGGGAACACTGAACCCCCATAGCATCGTATTTCTGTGCTTGACGAGTTTCAAGCGTAATCACAGTTCACCTTAAACGTACTAGCGTCAAAAAGAAACTTTACAACGTAGGTAATGTAAGGCTCGCCCACGTAGTAGAAGTTGTCAAAGCCTTTCATCTGTCCTTTGTTGAACAAGTCAAATCCCGCCTAAACATTATTAGCGTCATCTCGCCATCTTTGAGTGCCGAGTACACGTCGCAGGTCAGGAATATGCAAATGAGGCTTTTCTCCTGTCATATGAAAAACCCCCGATTCAGATCGGTATGAAATGATTTCATTCTATTATGCATGTCATACCATCTCCAAAAGAAACGTCGGCGATATGCTCTATTCTGGGAATTCAAGAACCCTTACATCTTCCATGGCCCCCTCCCCCTTCAAGGGCGAAGCTATTAGTTTTCAGGCCTTTAAGTTTGGCAATGATGGATAATAGTAATTCCCATTCTCCGATTTATCAGGAGTTCAGGTTAAAAGTGCAAAACAACATCTGAAGCGAACGAAAGGCTCTTTCATTCAGCGACACCGAGTTTCCTCATGACAATTAAAGTGTGTCTTTTGTCTTTTTTCATGTTTTTTTTTTACCGATGGAAAGTAGGAGGCGTCGATGAGTGCTTAAAAGAGGAAGGATCTCTGACGTATGCTAAAAATTATACTGGCTTTTTTTTATTTCGAGACAGTGGAAACATCATTCTCTCGATTTCCAATGTTGGAAAAAAATTTTCCTACACTCTTCTGTCATCATCTATGGTTGTTCGTGGCACACCCTGCATTTTGGAGTCCCACACAAGCCCATCATGCCAGACTTCGTGGAGGTAATTGCGGCGGTAAATTCATATTGCTGAGAATACTTATCGCTTGTCGTATGTTCTTTGTTGATTGTTACTGGTTATTTCCTTCATCCGCTGCCCATTTCTGGGTTTTTGTTTTTACTTTTTGCGGCTTCCCCATTTTCTTGTAAAAGCCAATATCCCAACGTCGCATAAGTAACTATGAATCGGAAGTCGGATGTGACCAAGCGCGATTATAGACTGAGCGATGAGAGTGCGGAATTAATAAACCGTGTCGTCGGGAGAATACGGGAAATTTCCGGCGAGAAGTTACGGAAATCGCCGGTGTGTCAGATTCCGATCGGACGATGCCGCAACGTCTGCACTGCTGTTATTTGAAGAGCTTGAATGAATGCATGAATCCCCTCTTGCTCTGTCGTAAATCTCTCGGAGGATTGAATGGACGTGCATAACGTGAATGCCGGATGAGTAACGTGAGAAAATACGCAGAACGATCGCCTTCGGCTGGGAGAATTGCGGAAAACGACGCAGAGGACCTCGGAATACGGTCATAAATAGCTAATGCGCGCCCTCGAAAGTCACCCAGTGCTTTTTCGCCGCTTAGCATAAGCGTCTCACCTTTGGTCCAGGTAAATTCCCCTGCGCCTGAGAGAGTCGATATTGGAGAAGAAGAAGGAGGGGGGGAGGAAACCACCTGGAAGAACGGGGGTTTTTCATATGACAGGAGAAAAGCCTCATTTGCATATTCCTGACCTGCGACGTGTACTCGGCACTCAAAGATGGCGAGATGACGCTAATAATGTTTAGGCGGGANAGAGGCGATTTCGCCCATTTCGATATCACGTGTCGAGGTCGAGACAGACAAGATCTAGGAAAACATGAAGTAATTTTTGACTGATGTTTAAAAACAATTGAAGTTTTATGTTTGAAATATATATAAATTTACCGATGTTGCCATCCGTAATTCGCCTTTCCAACAATTACATTCTCCTTTTTGCAATCGTGATTCATGCGCTTGTTACCTTAATATCCATGAGCTTGAATTCACGTGATTCCAGTGAAGCAATCAAAGTCTGAAAATGCAACTTAAAGTCTATCAGCCCTCTACTGCTACCAGAATCCGTCATGCTCCAATTCCAATTTTTAAAGGAAAGGGAGAAGTCAATGGAATCAGTGAAAATTGTTGCACCAAGTATCCGGTACAGGAACTGAAAACTAAAAAACACTTGGACACAGAGAAACCCTTCGGTAATTCGTCAAATCGCTAAATTCAGTAAATTCACCTTAGTTCGTTAAAATTCGCCCAATTGAATACCAATATTCTTTGTTTAAAAAAATACATTCCGAAAGTCAGACCTCTTAAAATATGATTCCGTTTTCTTTTGTCGTCATGTTAAGCTCCAAGCTGAACGTGGCAAAATCAACGAGAGGAATTTGGTCTGAAATATTAGTTTGAAACATTAAAACGGAATATTTTTTACTTGGTTTATTTTTAAATTCTATCGGGACGGAGCAGAATATTTCTCTTCTCGTTCGAAAGGAAATTTCTTCCTGAGAAATTGGTAATTGGTAATTTGGCATTGCCCACTGTCTCCAGTCGCACCTAGTACCATTTCACCAATAAAGGAATATCTCAATTGCTCCTAATTCCCGAGTTATTGCTTACTAGACTCCTATACGTTAGCTTGGATTGCTCAATGAGAGTACAGAGCTTGTTTGGTTTTCGCAGATTCATTATTCCCACTTTCCCAATTCGAGGATTCATGGGAAGAACCTGCTTCCCGAGACTCGTGACCTTTCTCGAATGACCCGTGTTTTTAAGTCAATTTGTTTTTTGAGACCGACTAATATTTTTCCAATGATAAATTCTTGTTTTGACCTTGTCGACTTACCTCATGTGTAATTGCCTCTAGGTTTATCATGCGAAACTTATTTATTGTGGTTCATCTTCTTTCTCGCAAGTCATTCGTGCTTCGATCTCGACACACATCCGTTCTGCACCTCGGGTAAGTCAATGAATCCGGATCGGGATGAACCGTCACGCAGAAAAATCGTACTTCGTGACTATTCATCCAATACCGACCTACCATTGTTTTCTTCTATTTTTCTTCCTTAAAGAAAAGAAGGAAGAAAAAGAGAAAGAAGAATCGTTAATGGATAAATATGATATTTTGAGATATATGGGAGATAAATCCCATGCGCTTAAAATGAACAGACCGCTTCATCATTCCATTTTCTCACCAAAAGACGGAGTCAAATGATTATACTCTGTCTTGTAGGCACTCCTTCATCGTGGACAGAAGCGGCTCAGTTCCTGTTCATATTCAGATGAACGTATTTCATTCCCGTAATAGATCAGGAAGTCATCCCCTTACAAAACGCCCACCCCCTTTTCAACTGGTCAAATACCCTGGTGGGTACGAGGTGGATTTGAAACCAGGTGGATGTCTCCCCGGTGGAAATCCACCAATCCATTCACGCACATGCGTTTCGAGTCAGGCGGATTTTCTCTAGAGGGTGGTTTTCCCCAGACTGGACATCGTCATAACAAGTGGAAATACCACCTAGGGGGACAACTACTTGGTTCCAAATCCACATGGGAGGTGGACGTTAAGTAAGGGTGTCCTTGTCGTCACTCCGATGCAAACCAATGTTTTCGCTTACATTTGATGCTATCCGAGGTCATCTGATGTCGTCTTCCCATTTTCTTTCTCTCCATTCTTCCCATTTGGATTGTCTCGATTACGGGGTTGTTAAAGACTTTTTGGGTCAGCAGTTCTGTGCAAAGTGGAAACAGGTGGAAGGGAAACTTTGGCGCAATCCTCTTCGAGCAGAAATACAAGGATTCTAAACGGGAAGAACCATTGCTCTGAAACCGTCCTCAACTATCCTTCGAACGGTCCCTGTATCCCCGTGCCATTTTATACCAATGTATTACCATTGGGGAAAAACCAGTTTCTTGATTGCCAGAGGATTTTCAGGCATTTTCTCTGGCTGCATAGAGGGCATGCCACCACGGCAAATCTCGAACTTTTGATGAATCGGAGAGTGAAATCACTTCCCACTCATCCACTTTGTATTCTATCGAACTCTTGATGAGAGGAAACGAGTGCACAGCGGAGATTTGATCACTCCTAGAAACATAATATGAAACGACTTACCTAGGCGAACCCTGCATGAAAGACTGCCATAACATATCCAGTGCAGTCCAGTACCAAGGTAGAATTCAGGAGAAGCAAGCAAGACAAATTCTAGAAAAAGCGAAAGGCCAGTACTTCATTTACCATTCGAGGTTCAACCTCCTTTGAGGTTTCACACATATTGCAAGACGGACATTCGCCTGCGTTCATTGCTGTATGCAATTTACTGCCTAATAACGACCACGATGAAAGCACCTCCGATACGAACTCCCCTTACGAAAATGTCCTATTCCGAAAATTCCTATTTATTCCTTTAGGAATAAATAGGAATCCAATAGGAATCCTATAGGAACCTAATGGAATCCTATCTGAACCTAAAGGAATCCTTTAGGATCGTATATGCCCCATACAGTTCAGTTTGGGACCTATAGAGTTCTCCATAGAACCTATAGATCCCCCTATAGAACCAATAGGGTTCCCCATGGGGCCTATAGGTTCCCTATAGGACACAAACGGTTCTGTATAGGACTCGCAGGGTTCCCCATAAAACCTATAGGGTTCCCTATAGGACCTGTAGGGTTCGCTATAGGACCTATATGATTCTCTATAGGACCTGTAGGATTCCCTATAGGGCCTATAGGGTTCCCTATAGGGCCTATAGGGTTCCCTATAGGGCCTATAGGGTTCCCTATAGGTCTTATACGGAATCCTATAGGCCTATAGTGTTCCGTTTGAAGTTCTCCTCTTGGCCACTAGATGGAAGTATTGGGTTCTCACATTTCTCAAAGGGAACAAAAGTGCCCTCCCCTTACCCAAGAAATCATCTCTCACAAGAGAGTTTTGTACGTCCCCAAATGTCTCGCCTTCCTCATTGTAGCAATCAATAAACTTCGAAAGTTTATTATTTGTCATCCCCATTTTCCAGATATAATCATGGAGTCCCGTGAAGAAATATGCCCCCATTCCTTTTGAAAACCTCTTACGAATCTGAGTAGACTATATCCAAAAGGAGTTTCAGTAAAGAGATGTGCTCGCAGGTTCTGTCTTCTATTTCCTTATTTCGAGAGAAGAATATAACTTCTTTCCACCGAAGGACGTAGACGTGCAATCCAGCGACACATGTGCGGCAGGGCCATAAATTATGCAGAACCCCGCATTACTGGTATTGATAATGCATTGCTCCCTACCATGGAGAAGCCCCTAATCGGTTCTTTATTTACACCGAAATGCTGCGCCATTGTTAACCCCGGTCGCCTTTTCCGTCGTAATGCCTGGGTTTCGAACCCCAATAAATCCTCCCTGAATCCTTTAGGTCAGGAGTCCTATAAGACCCTATAGGGATCCTAAAGGATCCTATAGGTTTTTCGTGTTTCAAAAACCTATTGGAAAGTCTATAGGTTTTTTTAATAAGAAATATATATAGGTTTCTTATAGGACATTTCCGTAAGGGTCGTCATTCCACCAAAATCAGAGATAGGCAGGCTTTGCTGTTTTGGGTAAAAAAAATTGCCTACTCAGCATCATCAATAATAATAAATGAAAAGAAGCAGTCTATAATCGTATTGCAGTTACACAAGAAAACCTTGTAAGGCCTTCTCGACGGAAATATTTTGATGATGATTCCAAGTGGATTTTTCCACTCAGAATTGTGAAAACTGCCATTATTCAGCTGCCTCTTCGCCGGAGAAAGAAGAGCAACCGGAGAGATGCAGACGATAGTCACCCTCCAGTTCATCCTGGAGACCATGAACTTCTTCCAAGACGTCATCCTGCAAGATCAACTGCTCCCCGGCAACTCATCAGTCGCGAAGGTGAGACGCCCATCGACGCTTGACCTCCTCCAACTCCTCAGACCGATAGGGTTCCGTGAAGCCAGGACGTCGAGAAGAAGCCGGTGAAATACCAAGAATGCGCACAGACGCCTCCCAAAATCAATTGCAGTCGACGGGCAATTCAATGTTCGGAGAAAAAAAGCGGAATTTCCTCGTCTTGAAGGGGTGAGTACCACTTTTCATCGCTATTCGTCCCTCTGGCGCAAAATTGCGCGTTTCCACGCTCAACGCTGCAGTGATCTTGGAATGACCTTCGGAGATGCATATGCTTATGTCATGATGAATGTTCAGCGGTCGAGGTCGTCTTAGTGTGCTTTGCATTTTCTCTGGAATTGCGTTTGCGACGGTCAGTGAACAGTGAACAGGAACAGTGAACCCCATTACATCATATTTCTGTGCTCCACGAACATCAAGCGTAATAATCTTTCACCTTAACACCTTCGCTGCCATACGAGCCGCCGGCGGGTCGTACGTTCTCTCTTCTCCTGGGTTATACGAGCCGCCGGCGGGTCGTACAGGTCCTTTCTACCAGATCATACGACCTGCCGACGAGTGGTTTGCATTGCTTTGCGTGATACGATCTATTGACCTCTTCCTTTCATCTTACGAATTTTATCGTCGCCTTCTGATGAGGTCAATTTTAAATCAAATTGATGGTGTTTCATTTCTCATTTATTTT